>WAAG01059224.1:13119-132242 GCA_013390105.1 Tichodroma muraria | reverse complement strand
TGCCTAGACAAGACTCTTAATGTACTTAGATGTTTGTTTTTTTCCCCAACTGTTCAAGCCATTCTTTCCTCTTCTCTCTCTAGTCACTGAAATGTCTTCCAAAGAAATCTCTTTCCAGTGGAAGAAGTTAAGTCTTTGGATTGTATCCTGGCCACCCAGCTTCTCTTCCTGTGGCACTACCATAACTTTGGCCCTGGGCAGCAGTGGTTTCATCTTGTACCTGGTATTGGCTCTGTCAGACATCTGGGAAGCTTCTGGCACCTTCTCACGGAAACCACCCCTATAGCCCCCCCATGCTACCAAATCGTTGCCATGCAACCCAGTACGTGTCAACCTTCCACTAATCTGTAATACTGCTCAGATTTTATGATTTGGCCTGCCACTATGTTTGTGTCGGAGGGGAACCTGCAGAGAAATCACAGTGGGAATTGCATTTCCTGTAATTACACTGCATCCTCACTACAGGATAAAGTCTGCCTAAAAATGTTGTTGTAACTGCTGGTGTATTTCTATTTTTAATGTCACTCTCTTTTTTTTTTTGTTTTTAATGACATTTGAAATTAAGTTATTTTCTCCATGGGAGCTCTGGAGGGTTAGGGTTATTTTGACAACCCAGAAACATTCAATCGAAATAGTTTAAAAACTGAAGAAGCTCTTTACCCAGGCTGCTGTATAGGCTGGGATTTCTGTTTGCCCCTTTAACCCTTTCATTCCAAATTCAGTTCCACACCTGAGAGATGGCTCATTTGTTATGTTTTGCATTCTCCTTGGGAATTGACTCTATTTCCTTCCCTCAGAGTTTTAGCTAACCCATGAAATCTAAGGCAGTCTTATGACTTTTCTGAAAGAGATAAGCTGAACTATTTTTAAATCATCTTTTCAAAAGCCTTTCTATAGAGAAAAGCCTTCCCCACAGGGAAGGCAACCCAAGAAAAGAAGGAAAAGAACCTGTCTACCTGGTGTACTGTTATTTTGCCAGGCACTTTTGAATTTATTTTGTGTAAAACTCTCTTGAAGTGGCTTGTGCATCATCAGGCTTCTGATGTGGAAGCACCAAGTAACAGGGGCATCAAAGTAATGCAAGGATGAGCACACGCAGTGTGCCCCGTGCCCCTGACTGGGATCCTTTTTCCTCACGTGTTTGTTAGGCTGTGGTTTTCCCATGCCACCTCTGACTGCCAGCACACAGTGCTTTCCTCGATGTGTGCTAAAAGCAACATTCTTCTCTGCAGCCTGTTCCCTTTTTATGGACAGATACAACACACATAACTGTCCCAGCAGCTGCAAGATAACCATCAATGTCTCCGCCTTGGAGGCAAAGGTGCATTTCTTATTTGAGGTGCATTTCTAATTTAAGCATGATGGCAAAGCAGAAATGTTCTTTTTAGACCTCTCCAGCATGAGGCTGAAACCAAATGAGAAGCAGGCAGGGGATGGGCAGATAGGGCAGGCACTGTAGAAGTGCCCAGGCACTTCTCCTGCTCGCTGAATGCTCTTTGCATTTTTTATTTTTTTTGTGGAGTCTGGTGCAGGAGCTGAGCATTTGGACAGACCCACTTCCATTGGCCTTCCACTGGAAGGCAAACTCATCTGGAGCATTAAGGAGAACCTGGAGCTGGTGGTCTTCTACCTGTGCTGCCAAGGGGTGCACACAGAGCTGGGGATCAGCCCTCAGGAGCTGTGTTTTGGCAGCTGCTTCTGCAGAGGTCACTCATCCCAGGGGCACTCTGAGACTTGTGACAAAGAGAATGTTTGACTGGTTTCAGAGGCACAGATGGAGCTCTGAATCCAAGGTGCATTCAGTGGAGAGGCTGGTGTGACCATCCTCCTGTCTCTACAGGACAGACAGCAGGACCCTGGTCCTGAGAAACCACACCCCACTGCGAGAATTAAAAGGCACAACTGCATCTGCAAAATGTTAACAAAGGAAGCTAAAAAGAAAGCCTGGGTAGTGTTCCAGGGACCACATATAAGAGGTAAGAACAACTGTTTACATGAACAGGACCTAGTACTTGTGAAAGGAAACCAGGCATATGTGGCAGATGTCACTGTGAGATACAAATACACTGAAACATCTTCAGAAGAGGCTGCGATGCAGAAGGTGAGGAAATGCCAACACCTTCAAAATTCACGAACTAACAAATGCAGCAGACATTGTGCTTACTGATTAAAAAACAGTCTCACGTGTAAAAACATCCTCACTTACTGCTCTCCCACCCGCAGCCCCAGCACAGGAGCGGGCTGTGCAAAGCCCAGGCCGCGCTCGGGGGTCCCACACGGCCGTACCGCGGCGTCAGGCAGCTGAACTCTGCCTCCGCAGCCAGGAGGGCAGGGCAGGGTAGGGGCAGGGGCAGGGTAGGGCAGAGCAGGGCAGGGTAGGGCAGGGTAGGGCAGGCTGACCTGTGCCGGTCCCCTGAGGGCGGCGGGGAAGCGCCGCGCCCGCAGAAAGGCCGCCCGCCGGCGCTGCAGTGGCGGCGCTCGGCNGCGGGAGCGGCCGGGAGCGGGGCCGGGCAGGGCCGGACACGGCGGATACGGGGCAAAGCCTCCGGCCGGCTCACTCCCGACACAGGAGCGGCTGAGCTTGCACGTTTGAACACAAGAACACGCAGCACACGGGCTCTCGGCCGTCAGCCACGCTGTTAAATGCCAGGATGCAAGCCAGAGACTTACCTTCGCCCCGGGAAAGGGATTTCTATGGAAGGCATTTGCACAGTGGGAAAAATGAACACGCAGGTGAACAGCACTTGCATTATCTGTGTATTTATTGTCTCTCTCCTCACGATGCTGTGACACAACAGATGTCTCTTCACCTCTGGAGCAAGTCCAGAGGAGGCCACCAAGTTGATCAGAAGGATGGAGCTCCTCTCCCATGAGGAAAGGCTAAGAGAACTGAGATTGTTGAGCCCGGAAAAGAGAAGGCTTTGGGGTGACCTAATTGCAGCCTTCCAGTACCTGAAGGGAATTAACAGGAAAGATGGGGCAAAACTATTTACAAGAGCATGTAGTGACAGGATAAAGGGGGAGGCTTCAAACTGAAAGGGAGTAGGTTTAGATAGTAGGAAGAAATTCTCCCCTGAGAGGGTGGTGAGGCACTGGCACAGGATGCCCAGGGAAGCTGTGGGTGTTCCACTCGTTTCTAGGATGTCCTGTGACCTCCTCAGGCTGGTTTTAAAAGAAACCTCCTCAGAAACAGAGATGTCTTGCACTTCAAAGGAAAACACTCCAGGCCAAGGCTGGCAATGGCAGGGAGGAAGGCAAGGAGCAGAGAGCATCTCCTCTGCCTGCAGAGAGGACCCATCCCAAAAGAGAGGGGCCAAAGGGTTGTGGAAGTGTTTCCACCATCACTGTGGAGCTGAGACTAAGCCTCCTGACAGAAGCAGGTCAACCTGGAGCTGGAGGCTCTGACAACAAACTGTCAGCCCCTCTGTGTCGCTCTCACCCAGCCCAGCCACTCCTCACACGAGACAAAATGCATCCAGGAATTAATGTGGGGAATTTTTTTTAATGGGAGCACAGGTGGATTGACACCAGAGAGAAAGGAATCTTTCCTACGAGGGCCAGAACAACCCTATGACACCTACTGGTCCCAGCCTCTGAGATGCTACCAAAAAATAAGATGTCAGCCTGTGTGGTGGTTTCTGAGCCTGCTCAGGACACAGCTTTACACCACTTCCCATACCCACCTCCCAAAATAGAGCAGATAGCAATCACACTGCTTCTGCAAACCACATGCAAAGAGTCATATGGGATGACACGACCCTGCCAGCTGAGGCTGTGTAAGAGCCACAAACATCAGGACAGAGAGGCAATGATAGTGCCTGAGGTCCCTGCCAGCACCAAGGACAGAAGCCACCACTCCCCTTTCACATTAAATGCAAGATTTTGATGAAACATTCTGAGTTGGAAAGGACCCACAAGGATCATCAAGGCCAAACTCCTGGACGCTCAACAGTGCTGATACTGCTTCCCTAGAGCATGGCACCACATGTGCAGCATCCCTGGCAAGACCCCCAGGGACCACCCATTAGACACAGCCAGGGCACTGTGTGAAAACCAGCCGCCCAGGACAAAGCACCAGAGACCACACACCCAGGAGGTATTTAAATGGCCTTACACGATGCACTTTGAGTTTCTCCTCCAGGCAATCAGATGCAGATTAAAAGGACACTTTGGAGCAAGCCATGGACAGCCAAAGGATGTTTGCAAGATTTGATTTTTGAGTTCACTGAGAGTCCTCAGCTCCTGCTGAAACCCACAGATCACAACTGTACCATCACTCTCAAGAAGAAAAGTCAGATAAGGGTCTGAGGCCCCTCAGGCTTCATCCAGCATAGCTCATGTCTCTCCCAGGTATTCCTATGGGATGTAGCTCATCCAATTTTTTGGGGTGCAGGTGCTAAAGCTCCTCAGCCACTTGGCCCGAGGTGAGCTGGACCAGGGCCAGCCACAATCAGCACTACAGGCTGCCACAGCAGGTCCTTGTACAGATCATCCTTAGGCATCTGTACTTGCCTCTCTTGACAAGTTATGACCCTGGAAGTAGTCTCCACTGACTTTGCTGCGGTTATTCTGACTTGCACTGATTGTACATATGACAGAAGCCATTAAATCTTCTCCTTCCTCATGCTTTGCACAGCAGCCAGGGGATTTATAAGTATCAGGTGAGCTCCTGATTTTCTGTGAGACAAAAAAATGCTTCTCCATCAGACTCAAGCCAAAGGTCCTTCTGAAAAAATCAGTAGCTCTAACATAAATACAATTTGTAGTCTGTTCAAAATTAAACAAGCCCTAACAGCTGTAATTTGGAGGTGCTATTTAAAGAAATCTGCACCAACTACAATCTTAGCAAAACTTCAAAAATCAGCTCTGCAAACAGATGACTATTGACTCCTGTAATGGCAAAGGAGGAGAGATGTGTTCCAGCTGTCTCTGTGGCCAGGATCTGGATACTCACCATTTTAAGATGTCTTAAAATGAGGGGCAAGTGCTGAGAGCTTGAAAACATAAAGAGTATGGCTGCAAGGGTTAACAATATTAGGAAGCAACGAGAAGCCAAAGAACTGGCTGAGCATAACCACCTGAAAGCAGCAGGCTGCTCCTGGCTGGATCTGACAGGCAAGCAGAAGGCTTCCAGCCATGGAAAGAGAGAGATTCTCAATCTGTCCTCTTCTTAGGGCAAAGGCTGCAGGAGAGGGAAGCTGGATCTCAAAAGCTGAACCCTGAGGACAAGCTCATAGCATGGATGGCAGGTTCCCTGTCTGCCAGCACTGTTGTCCTTCCATGGGGCCAAGAGCAGGGTGAGAAAAGGAGGGAGATGAAATGATGGAGTCCTGAAGTCCTCACCTAAGAGGAAACATTCCCGCTCGTCTGAACCATTTCTTCCGAACCCCAGCAGGCGTCTCCACCGGCTCGCGCTGACGCGGCACACGCCGGGCAGGCAGCGAAGCCCCAGCCCAGCGCACCATTCCAAATGGGATTCTGCAGCAGGTCACCACGGGGCACGGAAGGAGAAGGTAAAGCTGCAATGATAATGAACACAAAATGAAAAGCAAACCAAAAAAAGCTCCAGTTTAATATACTTCCTAGGGTCGAATCCCAGAATAAATCAGACACTGAAGCTCCACCTTGTTGAGTATGCCAGCATTGCCATCCATCTCCTGCCCAGAAGGTGCAGGCATCCTCACCCTGGCAGAAATCAGATTAAGGGTGCACGGGGCTTTTACCCCACATAAATGCCAAGTTAACGTTGCTCCTGAGTTACTGTTAAAGGTCACTGACCACGGTACATCAGAATTCCTCCCTGCTTTACCTAGAGCAAGGCAGGCATACTCCCAGGATGTGCTCACAGTCCAACAGTCCCACAGAGCTCCTTGAAGATGGGAAAAGAGATGACCAGACAGCATTGACCTGGTCCAAGTGACACTGGGGACAGCTGGGGACAAGTGGGTAGTGACAGAGGCCAGCAGGCAGGAAGGAGGTGACAGTTACCAGTGAGGGGGAACATGCAAAGCAAGCTCCCAGCTGGAAAGGTTTCCTGTGGAGGAGAATGATGACTCTCCTGAGGGCAGAGCCACTGAAAAGGCAGCTTTGAGTCAAGCACTGTTGAAAATGCATGGCATGGCAGCTGGGCCCAGAGGACCCCTGGGGTGCCCGACCCCTCAGAACTCCTACCTCCCTCTGCTACATGAAGCACACAGTGGAGAGTAAATCAATCCTTGCTGTATCCCACACCACTAATTCTGGGATGGGCATTTCTATGACTGCCCTGCTCTCTGCTGAACCTCAGATTCAATCTCCCTGGAAGCTGAGACCCTCTTTGCTCTGCTCCTGGCTGCCTCCCTGTCCCAGTCAGGGCATACAGATGAGTGGTGACCATGCCTAACATCCCGAAGTCCTCACACCTTAACCCAGCTGCTACTGGTTCTCTGAGTTGGCAAAGACAATACACAACAATCTGTCAGAGTTCAAGGAACATCTGGATGATGCTCCTCATAAGATCTAGTTTTAGGTTGTGCTTTCTGTCTAGGAACCACCTTGAGCTAGAAGGAATCAACACAAAAATCCCCAGTGCAGACTTACACTAAAAAACATGTAAGGATTTGGCACCTGGATTCAAATTTACCACACGGGGCTTGAGCCTCTTCTTCTAAGAGTTTAAAGATTTCTCAGCTACCCTCTGAAGACAGGAAAGTACCAGAAAAGAGGACAGCCATAATAGAAATGGCGCTTTTTGGCAGAGCTGTGCCAGGGGTTCAGATGGATTTTTTCTTGGGAAAGCTGTTTGATGCACAGCTTGCAGGAAGCAGGGAAAGAATGAAGAGTGAGAAAAGATGGAAAAATTAAGAGAAATGAGGTCTGGGAGATTACGTTACCTTACCCATCACTGACACAACGCAGTGAGGGCTGTCCCTACCAACAAACCAAAATAAAACATCAATGTTTTGTTTCATAAACAATAAAGCTCTGTAGAAACAGGCCTTGAGCCTCCTGCACCTCCTGCCCAGAGGGAATCCATGCAGGAGCCACCCAGGCAGCACTGGCAGAATGGCTTGGATAGGGAGAGGGATGCTCTTTGCAGTCTGTGTACCTTGGGCTCCCACTGTGAGCCTTGGCTAATGAAGATGTGCAGAAAGCAAGGGCAGAAGCTGGCTACTCCACAGATTTGCAGCTGAACAGTGCTGCCAGAGCAAGAAGTCACCTTCCAGACAGTGTTTGCTGACTGGCTCCAAAATCAGAAGGCAATTCCCACCCCCCAGCTTGATCTGGGCATGGATGACACATGAACATCTCCCAGGCTTGGTCCCGATAGCACAGTACAAAGTCAGGGAGATAGTTAGCCACCTACCAGCACTTGGGATGAGCAGTGCTTCTCCCCCAGGCAATGCCTTCTCCTTCGCCTCCTGTACCTCAATTCACCCCTTCAAAACCCAGTCCAGTGAGGAATGACAGCTTTTAGGTTCTGTCACTCTCACGTGAAGGAGGCAGCTGAGGCTCCCCAAACCCAAGTGTAAGAGTTAAAGTGACTCCCATGCAGCTGTTCTGGGTTCCAACTTCTGTTGCAATGTCTTGAATCAAAGTCCTCCAGGTGTGTGACAGAGGGTAGAAGCCCTGAGGCAGAAGAAGCTGCCTCAAATGTAGTGCATGTGTGATGTAGTGCTCCCAGAGCTCAACCAGAAGGTGCCATGCCCAGGCCTGGGGGCAGGCTGGCTGACTTGCCAGCCAAGAGAGCTGGGAAAAGAGCAGCACCATGCTGGAAGAGGCAGAGAGATGGAAGGTGCATGGTGACTATCACTATGCTGAAGGTAGAGAAGAAGTCCACAGACACATTGAAAGTAGGAAATCATCACCACCCACCTTTGTCCTGACAAAGTGTTACTGTTCCATATCTCATGTCCAGCTTTGTGTCTCTACTACAGACTAGGTACCAATACACATTCACTGACAACCCTCTCCTTGGTAAGCATCTTACTTATTTTTCATTCTGTCTGAAAGTAGCAAATGTCCAAGTCTCCCTTGCTTCAGCTCCCCAGTGCCTCTGAGTAGAGACTCTCTGCAAGCTGTTCATGGCAGTCACATGGCCACCACAGAGGTGATCCCTGCCTAGCACCCAGCACTCGCTCCAAGAGCCTCCAGTTCTGAGAAATAGTAAACAACTTCTCTGTTACACCAAGCAAACCACCACTCTGCTGCTGCCAAACCTCCTGCAGCAGAGGGACACATCAGAAGCATCTTTCCCTCACAACTCAGTCCTCCTTTTCTAATTTGCCCAGGGGATTTAAGCAGGGAAATAGCACCTGTGGGGCTACCAAAGCCCAAAATATAGGGCTCTAAGGAGCTGAGAGCACCAGGGGTAAGAAGTGGGTGTGCACTACTGTCACTCATCTGAGACTCCCCAGCACCAGGGGCATGGGGGATAAATGCATTTCTGATGGATGTTCCCAATGTTCCTGCCTCTCCCCGCCAGTGGCTGACAGAGCGCTGCTGTCAGATTTCTGCCTTGCACTCTTTTTCACTGTCTGCATTTTCTATTTCTTCCTTGTTATAAAAACAACAAAGCAAAATCCCATCAACTATAACACAGAATTGGTTTTTTTTGGTCAGCACCAAGGCTGGGATCTGGCTCACAGGGTCCCTGCAGTGACATCTGCCTGGGGATAGGCAATGAGAGATGACAGAGACAGGAGAAATCACTAATGCTGTAGGAAGAACCAATTGGGAGGAGAAAGGCTCCTGTTAAAAACAAATTTTGGCCAAGAAAATCCTGAATGAAAAGAATAATTTTCTATGTGTTTAGCTCAACAAATCCTTTTCCCAAAGAATCTACTGGCAATTCGTTACCCTGGATCTGTAGCCAAGATGTTCCCACTGTCCAGAGATGTCAGATCAACACATGAAGGTGGTTTGACATGTGCCACGGAGGTGCAGAGCTCCCTGCTGATCCATCCTGGCACATGGACTGCTCAGTGCCTGTTAGCTCTGTCCCAGGGAGGGAGCACATCTTGCACAGCGGGGACAAAGAAGTGATGCAGGAACAGCAATGATCAATGCAGATGACAAGACATGGGTCCTGAATAAAGGATGAAAGCTCTAGAGAAAAGCTACATTTGGGCATGAGCCGTTTACAGCCTCTGTCACAGGTCCCTAAGAATACCCAAGTATATCCTTTGTATTGAATATCTTCCTTTTGAGGGGAAACCCAAAGAAAGCTGAGAAGCTGGTTACTGCCCTTAGAAAGGGGACAAATAAGTCTTTCAAGAAGAAACCTTGAAGGTTAAAAAATAGGGCAAAATGTTTGAATTGGACACCAGATTTAGTATCTTCTGTGGGGACTCTGAAGATCCATTCTAATGCTACAGAAAACCACTTGGTGCAAAGGCTTAAATCAGCTTTGAGCTATCAAAGATCCAAGGGGTGAAGAGAGCCTGTTCTCAGTTTGTCTCTAACCCTGTAGGTGTAGACAAAGAGTAACCACAGGAGAATCATGGCTCCACAGTGTCAGAGAACAGGCATGGATTGGCATGGGTTGGGCACGTCCAACCCCACAGCCACAGCTGGACTCTGCTACTTCTACCACTGCTCTGCTCAAAGCAGCAGCAGGGACTAGAGAGTGAGGAGGAAAAAAAGGCTTAAACTGCTGGATGAAAAGAAACATCTAAGCACATTAAGAGTCTTGTCTAGGCAGGAACAAAATATTTTTCTCTCCTGGCCAGAATAAATGCGTGTGTCTGATGGATGCTGGGAGGCTCTGCTGATGGGCTCCAGCAAGGTTAGACGTATGGATGCTTCAGTTCTACTGATCTCACCCTCCTGAGTCTTGATACCTGATTCCCTCGGTGTCAGACTGAATTAGTTTATTCTGATCACTTAGAATACCAACAGTGCTTAATGTGGGCCAGAAATAATATCTGACATGCTGCCCTTCTGCTGGGCTCTTGATGAGCAATTTGAGGCATTAATAGCTTGGAGACCATCTTCATTTGCAGCTCTGCCATGCACAATCACATGGTGGCTGCTGAGGGACCCAGAGAAAATACATTACTGCTTAATTAACATGCAGAGCAGAACAGGGAGCTGTCATAGCATCCCCAGCAGGAAAGAGCCAGCAACGGGGCCATGCCAAACCCTTTGGAGCAGAGGCTGCTCTGCTGCCAGATGCTTGGGACCCTCAGCTGCCACCAACTCCGCAGACCCAGGTGACTCAGCATCAGGAGGAGCAAGTGCCTGCAGGCTCAGGTCCAGCAAAGCCAATTGACGGGGAGATGGGGTGATTAAAATCTGAACACTGATTCAGCATTCCCATTTCCAAAACCCTAAACTGGTTCTAAAAAAGTGGGAATACAGAGAAATAGGCAAGCGGCCAACAAGTGGCCCCAGAGGAAATTAATTCCTCACAGACTTCACTGGAATGTGCTTATTTCTCTGTTATTGTAAAATATATGCATTGTTCTAGCATCAGAATGAGATTTGCCCTTTAGGTTGTAATTAAACCCTAATCTAATTTGGCAGAAGATAACAGGGACCTCCAAGCAGAGCTAACGGCCCTGCTCCTTCTTCTCCACCTCCCTCCACCTGCTTTTGGCAACTTTTCTCTGCATTCCAGGGTCTGCTCATGAAGGTGCTGTGCATCGAGAAGGGCCACACAAAAATCTTGTTGGGATTTGATAAGACTCAGCTGGAAATGGGTTGCCCCAGTGCCCAGGGCTTATCTTCTAAGATCTCCTCAGAGCCATAGTTGATTTACAGCTCCCAAGAGGCTGTGTCCTCTGAACAAAACGGTTTTTGGATAAGCTCCGTTCTTTGAAACAGCAGCACTTCAATGCCCAGTGGTTAACTTAGTTTCCTGGGGCATTATGGAAAAACCGTTTGCTTCTGTCATGAAAACTGCCCAGCTCTGACTTCTGCACTCTGCAGAGAGGTCACAGCAGGAGGAGCTGCCAAAAATGAGTTTAATGCATGTGCCCAAGTATGAACGCAGGATTGCTCTTGGGCTTGGGAAGCACAGCCCAGCCCTGGATGAACCTTCTTCCAGGGGTGTTCAAATGGGTGCTCCCCCCAACAGTCGCATCGATCCCTAAATCTGGAGAATCTGCTGATCTCTGTCAAACACCAAAGAGCTGCTCTATGAAGGTGAGTGTCGTTGAACAGGCCAAAATTCCTTCCACCAAGTTGGTCTGTGCCTTGGGCCACTGATGTCTGAGAAAGCGGCTTTCCTTCCCAGGGGAACCAGTATGGAGGTTACACCAGCACCAAACTGGTGGAGATCACCTAATCCCTGAGCTTCCAGCCTGATCACAGCTGGTCAGTGTTATTTCCACACACTTCTTCAAATCCCTGGCAAACAGCCTTGGTGTTTGCAAAGTATAGGAGAGCTTTTAAGCAGAGCACAAAGGTGCACATACATTATGGTGTTCACCTGGCTGTCTGCCTGGAATGACCAGTGGTACTGGGCAGGAATTGGGCTGCAGTAGATCATCTCCACATACAGCACTTGTTCATTGTCATTCAAGATGCAGCCAAAGTCCACGGCCTTGGTCTGGAGATGGAGATTTGGGAAGTAGACTTCTCCCTGAACAGTGATCTGCTCCTCATGAGGACACTCCATGAAGCGCATCCTGAGAACCCTCTCTGCCACCCAGCTGTTCAGATTGTTCTCATAAGCTGGGTTAAATTGGATGCAGAGATGAAGTTTCTCCCCTACATCCAGCATCATGGGCTGCAGGGAGATGAAAAGCATTAATCACCTTTGTGATCAAGTCCCAAGGTCTGACAGCAGGAAACAGTAAATGTTCAAAGTGGAACCCCAGCATGGGCTTCTCAGTTCACCCTCCTTTCTTTACAGTGAGGATCTGTCTGCAGGCACCACGCTCTGGTCCGAGATTCTCTCAGGCTCACATTTCTGTGCTCAGCAGCAATACAAAGTGGTGGCTGCTGGAGAGCTGGGATGTTTCCAGGAGACACCTTTACTGCATGGCTTGCCCCGATCTGCTTTCCTGCTCCCTTCTCCTCATGTCTTAGAGCCAGGATGGATGTTCCCAATTCAGATGAGATTTTGATTCCTTCAGCGGCTCTGCTGATTCAGTTCAGGCCAACCACTGCTGACACTACAGAATAAACTTCTTAACTCGAGGACCTCCCAACAGAAATGCATCACCACATCCCTCCTCCTCAAACCCCACTGAATGAGCTCACAGATGCTCACCTTGGAATCTGAAGTGAGGGGCTGCCAGTCCACATTGCAGAAAATGAAGAGCCAAGACAGCACTGGCTTGCCACAGAAACAGGAGATGAAGAAAAACAATCTCAGGTAGCCACAGACCTCCTTCCCCTTCCGAAGCATTTCAGATTTTTCAACCCCCAAAGCACATACAAGTCTGACAGACACGTCAGTAACATTTTCAGTGTGGATCCTGCTTGGACTTGCATGCCTGGCTTCTCCCATGCCTTTGTTACAGAGACCTTCACTCCATAAAAAGTGCAGAACCATCAGCGTGCTTCCAAGGCTTCCCTCTCTTGATGCCCAGATGAGGTAACTGACCCTGTGAAACACTGGGGGGACCTTTCTGACAGCTGCTTCTCCTCTGGGAAGAGACAGATTTCTTGTTCACTCGAATGCTTTCAGCTCCCTTAGGCAGAGTGCTTGGCATGAGATGATCTGGGAGGCAGTAGCTGTTAGATAGAGCAGAGCAGACAAATGAGGATGATAGTTTAGCCTGTCTGAATGACTATAAAGACAGGGCAACATTAGGTAGCCAACTGGAAGCTATTGAGATGTGCAACAGCTGAGCTGGGGCTTTCCCAGGACAATGGCTTAGATGAAACAGTTTCTGTGCCAGCAAGTCAGCAGTCATGATTTCCTTGTTTCTGTAAAATTAGGTGATCTTGTAAGCATAATGCTTACAGAAATTTGTAGGAACCAATTAAAAAAGAAGAAAAAGGAAAAAAAAATCAATATATCAAGGGAAATAGATATCCTATAGAAATATCAGGTGATAGAAGGGTCAATGCTAGCAAACCCTCTCTTTTTGTGAGGAGGAAGTGGAGGGAAAAGAATCCATGCGAAAACCCAAAGAACCCAAATAGCCAGCGTGCCTTCTGGTAAGGAAGAGATCGCTTGTTCCTAGGATGTCCTGTGGCCTTCTAGGGCTGGTTCTAAAAGAAACCTCCTCAGGAACAGAAATGTCTTGCATTTTTTCACAGGAAAACACCCTGCTTCAGCTGGATACTCAAGACCTTTTCCTGACCTCTCATAGTTTTGCTTCTCCAAATGCCTCTCTTTGTTTCTCACTCCTCCTCTAACACAACACCACAACCCAACTCCTCCTCAGAGCCCAAAGATTTGACAGATCTGCACTGCACATGCAAGGCAGGGAGCTGGGCTGCTGACCAGCCTGAAGACTATGAATCTCTCGGGACCCAAGGAAAATAGAAAGCCCACACCCAGGGGCGTCAGGGTCTGACAGAAGGAGCCAGGCAGCCACAGCTGAACTCTCAGATGCCATTTAGGATTTCCAGGCAAGACATCCTCACCAGTGCCCTGATCACTCTATTCCTCTCTCCAGCAAAACACTTGGGCTCAGAACTGCACAGGGACAGTCCCACTGCAGGCGACCAAGCAAGTCTTCCTCAAGCTACCACTGAGGCAACCCTTTCTCAGAGTACCGGTATAAGCAGGAGCTTCATGAATACACATTTCACATTCACTTCCACATGTGTGCCCAGTGGTCCTGGAGCCAGGGAATGCACACCAGGGTTAGCTGGCATTTCCCTGTAGAGCTGCATTTTCCCTGGGAAGAAAGG
Source organism: Tichodroma muraria (assembly GCA_013390105.1). Lineage (NCBI taxonomy): Eukaryota > Metazoa > Chordata > Aves > Passeriformes > Sittidae > Tichodroma > Tichodroma muraria. The sequence goes on along the minus strand of WAAG01059224.1, from coordinate 118,445 downwards.
CAGAGAGAGAACACCCATGATCCTGCTAAAATCTCACCTGAGATGCTCTCTAAGGGTGCTGCAAACCCTGACTGCCCTTGGGACACCAGGGCTGGCTGAGAGACTGGGGTGAGTGGTTATGGAAATATTGGCAAGTGTCAAGTTGTCAATTATAATGATCCCTGGGAACAGTTTCCCATGTGGATGGACATTACACTGATCATTAGAGCTGGCACAGTGTTTTCCTCCTCCAGGACTCAGGGCGAGACCAGTCCTCTGCTCATGTTTGTTTGCGGAGGAAAAGCGATGCTGCTCCCAGACACTCTCACCCTTCTCACCTTTCCTTGCTTCTTCCGAATAAAGCATTTGGGATTTGTTTAATTTACTTCCTGCCTCGCTTCTAGTCTTAAGTGTAACTTACTTTCCCTGCCCTTCCTTTCTGCCTCAGCACACAACGCTGGTAACCTCCTGTTTGCCCCGAAGGAACAGTATTTCCGTCAGCCTATATTTTGGGATCAGCACTGGGTTTTGGTAGCTATGGAAACACAAAAAAGCCTTAGTAACTGATGGTGGCCAGCAAGGAAAGCAACTGGTGCTGCTATGGAAACCTGTGGCCCTAAAACAGTTTCTTGAAGTCACTTGCTCTTTTTCCCAGGCAAACATCAAGGGGCTGCCTCACCTGGGCCAGTGCTGGAGCAGCCTTCCAGCACCATCTCCACATTCTGGCCTGGCCTCAGGTCCATCTGCAGTAGCCACAGCTTAAATACAGGGCTGTGAGGTCTGGGGCTCTGGGAAGCATCTTTACTCTTGGTGCCACTGAGGGCAGGGGGATGAGTGCTCTGCCGAAAGATGCGGAAACCTTCTGTGATCCAGACCAGTTGATGGATGTGCCATCCTTTGTCTCTTGGAACTGGTAACAGAAGGGAGTGAAGCTAGGAGAGAAGCAGAGATGGAAAATGTCACAGGATCTGCTATTTCTATGTGCTCACTCAGTTTCAGCACTCTGGTGAGGTTCCCTGACTGCAAACTCTGCAATAGAACTTCCACCCAAAAGGCTCCCCAAGCTCAAACCTTAAGCCACAGCCAGGTCTTGGCTGCCCTGCAGTTCATCACCATCCATCAGCTGCTCTGTTTGCATACAGCCAGGGAAAGACTTCATGAAAAGCATCTTCTCAGTTGCTGCCTCATCTCAGAGCATCACCAGCTGCTTAACACTCTGAGGGTTTTTCCAAGGTGCTTCCTGCAGGTTTCACTGTATCAGACACTGAGCTGGCTGAAGGCAGAGGGAAGAACTGCTTCACTGCCATTTCACCTTTCCCTTGGGAGCTGCTGCCTCAGGTGCCTTCCTCTGAAGATGCTACTGAGGAGCTGCAGGGTATGGAGACTCATCTGGTGATCTGAGCACCACTTGCCTCACTGGTGGGGCCCCTGCCACAGCACCCCCTCATTCCCTCAGCTCTTAAAGAGCATCCAACCCTAATCACTCCCGACATCTCACCCTTTGCCAGAACAGTGCAGCTGGGTTTGTGTTTTACAAAGGGAAATGAACTGTGGGAACACAGGGTCAGCAGAAGTTTCCCCAGCATGAAGACAGCAACAAGACCAGTCTGGCTGCTGAGGAAATGGAATGACAAGAGATTAATAACTCCAGCTAGACAGAAAACAAAATGAACGTTCAATGGAAATTGATTCCTTCATGTAAAGAAACCCTAACTGCAGGCTAGTCTGGAGCTGTTATTTTACTCTCAATAAATCTGAGCATGACCAGGAAACAAAATGTTCCTGGAGCAATTACTGGTTTTTTGAAAGGCACAGAAAATGTGGCAGCAGAAGTGATGTTATAGAAGAAAGTTGCTCTGGAAAACTGTTAAGAACTGATGTATACCAGCTTAGTATAAAATGGTTTATGTTGGAGACAGCAATGGATAAAAGCCTGGAGAAGCTCTGGGTAGGTGCAGAATTTGTGGCTCTGAGAACACTCAGTGTTCCCTGGGTCCCATCTCAGCTCACCCAGTAGTAGCTCTGCAGCTGACAGCCCTGGCAACAGCCCTAAACCAAGCAGGTGGGCACAGATGGGAAGAGGCAGAGCACAATGACACCAAGCAGATTGACATTGTCCACTCCTGTGTAGCCAGTCTGTAGCTGCACAGAGCACAGGACACGCTGGACTAGGGTCCACCTACCTGCAATGTCCCTTTGTATGTGGATGGCTAGTTGGCATATATTTAACCCCACAAAATCTATCCTAAACACCTAAAGTAGTATTAACCTACTCTTTCTACACAAAAATTTAGGTGTTGAGAGAACTGTGGACCCTCTTTGCAGTCAGGGAAAAGAACAGGCACCTCGAGAAGACAATTCTCATCCCAAGAACTCTCCAGCAAAAAGCAAAGAGCACTTGGAAAAGGTTCCACTTTCTCCCAGTTACAAGAGTGTGTCTGATTTCAGACACAGGCAGTAGGATCAGTGAAGCCCCTCCTTTGAGCTCACCTCAGTTAACAGTCTCAGTGCATCCTGCCCAGCCTCAGAGAGCTCTTCCTCTCCTTTTTGGAGCTAGTTCTGCAGCCATCCTGGCTTGTCTTTGCTTTGGGCTTCTGCTGTGGAAGAGGTGGTGAGGCAGCAGGCAGAAGAGAAAAGAGACACTAGGTCTGATCTGATAATGCACAGCCTGGCCGGGCAGCTGGGGAAGAACAAACCGAGGAGGATACAGGGCAAAGACAAATTCTGCTGCTCCTCCCACACTCCCCAGTCAGAGGGGAAATAAAACAGCACCATTCATTTAGTCAAGGAGCTACCAAGAAGCTACCGCTACTGTTGTGAGATTATGCTCCATGGGGAACAGAAAAGCAAGCAATGTTATTGCACAGAGAAATATGGTTATACTGGCAATGTAACATTTTCCAGCCAGACATTGCTTGGACATGCAGTATTCCTCCAACTGTTACTTGATAAAGTGAGGAAATAAATGTATTAGAACTAAAGACAATTCTGTAACAATTAAGCACCTAGTTTCCATTTCAGTGGCTTTCGAGGGTATCTAACAACTTTCAAATGGCCATTATGTTTCTGAGAGAATCTCTGGCTTCAGGCAAACAGAGCCAGGACCTTGTGCACTGAAGAAGATCTAGTCTAAAGGACGAAAGCTGCTCTTTGCTAAGCCCGCAGAAGGAGCAGGAGCTAAGGTATCTCCTACCTGAAGTGGGGTCCCAACTTGAGCTCTGGAGTAAACAGTTTGTCAGTGGCAGCTGTGGTACCAGTGCCCATAGCCCAGACGGGTATAAAGTTCATATGGCTGTTCTCAATGAACAGCTTCACCTTGTCCTGCAATTTCTTTGTGTCATCCAGGTTGGCTGTGACAATCACAGGCACCTCAGACTTACAGGGGACCACCCCCTCCTCCAGTGTGAGCATTTCCCACCCTCTAAGACAAGCCAAACACAAACTTAAGATGGAAACCATGGACCCTGCTCTGCTGTGAGGTGCAGGAAACAGGAGGACTGAAGAGAAGATAAAAATCATAAAGCCTTTATTATTCTAAATCTACCGAGTCTGGCAAAAGGAACTCTCCAAGAGCTTTATACAACCTATATTTTTACCCTCCTTTAACATACTCACGTCATTAACCCAGTTTTGCTTAACCCAAGGGATGCTCCTCCTCACAAGAAGGTTATTCCCTCTCCAGTCTCTCTTTGGAGTGCTTGCCAAGGGAAGCTATTTACTCTCTCCTGGCTTCCCAACAGCGGAGCTGGGTCTGCACAAAAGCTCAAGGCCAGAAGAAGCCAAGACTGCTCAAATACTACAGCAGCCACACAGCTGAGAGCCTGAAAAATAACTCTGCAAAGCTAGCTGAGAAAAAAACTCAACACCAAAGTCTCCTTTCCCAAGGGGCTGTCAGTGCTTCTCAACAGCCCTGGAAGGACTGCTTACATTTATCCCCCAAACAGCTGGAAAAGCAGCAAGAGGAAGCCCTCCCACACACCAGCAAAGCTTCAGCCCCACCAGCTGGACTCCTCCTATACCTCAATATCCTGAGATCCCAGGGAGCAAACGGTGCCTCTGCAGGGACACATTTTAAATTCCTTTGGCTTTATAAAACTTCAAAGTCCCTTCCTCCAGGATGGGTGAGTGATTTTGAATATCTGAACACAGCTGCAAACGCTGGGCTCTCCCAAGCTGTCCCCAGGAACACGGAGGTTGAAGGCCATGAGAGCCAGAGAGGTGTTAGACAGGCAGCACCTCAAGGTGTGAGGAAAACCTAAGAAAATGACAAAAATATCCATTTAGGCATCATTTAGCTCATTATTCCTGGTGTGAATGTCCTGGTAGGATAAAACTCTGCTTGGATTTTAGCTCTTTGTTATCTAAACTACAGCTCACCTCAGTTCCCTTTGACGCTGATCCCAGATTGCTGCCTCGGCAATGCCCAGTCTTAGCCCTGCTGAACACCACAAATTTCTCTTTCTCTGCTCGGGAGGAGCTCTCTCAGCTGCTTCAAATCAGCACCACTTCTGTTTCACTGATGAGTGTGCACCTTAACTGACCATTTTCTCTGAAAATTCAATCTGTAAAATTCCCTGTTAACTCCACCTACCTTCCCACCATTTTCAAGATGTAAAAGCGGTGATTTGTCATCAAGGAGAAGCTACAGTAAAAGAAAGGGAGGATGGAATTAGGAACTAGAACATGACACAAAGCACCCTAAAGCAGCTTCTCTGGGCAGGATCCTTATGGCATCTCCTGATTTGGGGCAACCAGCTTGAGCTTGTGACAACTCACAGCCCACTCCAGTGGAGGCAAACTTGAGCCTTGCTTCGAGATCAGCAATTAGGAACCACCTCACCCAACAAACAGGGACATCACACCCACGCTGCTCACTGGCTGTGATTGCTGCCCACAAAGGTTTACACCAGTTCAGCTCTGAGACTTGGCTTCCACAATGGAAAGCCAGGGATACAGCAACGCTTCATGAGGACGTCCTGCAGAGCCAGGACACCAGCCCACAACCTGCTCTGCAGGGAATACATGGCTTGGCTAGCCAGCTATATGTGGAGGAGACATCTCCCACAGCCTGTTTACCAAGAGTCATTTGAACCGAGATGGGGGTAAAAACAACTGCAGGCACAGCCCAGAGCTTCTCCATGCCTATGAACAGTGACTGCTGCCAGCTCCAGCAGTGACTTCAACAGAGAGGCAGAACGGGCACAAAAAGGACAGACACAGATTTCACAATCCCAAATGCCACAGAGGTCATCAGATGCAGACAACAGTCAGCTACACAGTCAAAAGAAACAAAGATACAAGAGGCCTTAGGAATGAAATCAAATTAAGCAGGATGAATCTCCTATTACAGAACCATATTCCTGCCTGGTGCCTTTCTTATTACTTCACTTATTCAAAAGGAAACAAGAAGTGTCTCAGTGGTGATGCAGGGAAGGGAGGAAGCAGCTCAGGAAAGGTAATGAGTTTTCTTAAAAAGTCAAGGAACAGCATGAAAACACAGAGGCATCCTGGGTGTAGAATGATAATGGCCCTTCAATCAATCCACAATTGATTTCACATTTAAACTGTAGATCATCTCAGTAAAAAGCCTTTTGTGAGCCTGAGATGGAGAACTGGAATCTGCATTTCAAAGGCAACGCTCTGGGTGCTCAGTCACCGGCTCTCTCAGTCCAACTGGGCTTTTATTGGGGAAGGAGCTGGGCTGATGTAGGAGACACAGGTGCCTGGGGCAGGCCTATTGCTAGGGCATCTGACCTGGTCAGCCATGAGGTGTCCTCAGAGCACTAATTAACATCCCACACTAAATGTTGGGTGGGTAAATGATGCCCTTGCCTTGCAACACGAACACATGCCCAGAGTAGCTATAGACTGGTAATGGCTTAAAAGCTTCCTTCTCCTGAAGTCCCGTCCCATGGGCCCTCCTCGGACAAGGACTTTCACCGTCATTCTCCTGACAAGGATAAGGAAGTTGGGGCAGAGAAGATTATGAAGAACACCAGAAAATACTGAGTTTTATTTGATCTCATGATAGCAAAATGCTGCCTAAGGCACCAGCAGCCCTGGAGTTAAGACCCTGAAGAGGCTGTTGTGGAGGAACATGAGTGACGAATGCTCTTATGTTTAAGTGCTCCATTTCAGCAACACAGAAACCTCTCACACTCTGGTGGCAAGCCCAGGGCACACTCACCAAAGGAGACACCACCAAAGTGGAGGGTGGGCATACTGAAATGGAAAAGTCGGTTCCATGACACAGCCCCTGTGAGGACAAAGGCAGAGAGGCAATGGCTTTGTTAAAGGGAATTGCAAAGGGTTCGGGTTGTTAGGGCTGGGGTGGATAAAAGCTGGTGTCAGAACCACCCCGGGTTTCAAATCAACCCAGCACCCTGTGCTCAGCACAGCACCCATGTGAACGGGAGGCAGCCAAAGCGAAGTGGTCAGCAGCTGATGGGGATTAGGGCACCATGGCAGGCAGGAAATGCCCCCAAGTTGCTGCTGGTCCACTGAAGGACCCTAAACACACACCCAGAGATGCCTATGTGCCTCTGCTTCCCCATCTGTAATGTGGTGGACACAGAGTGTCCCTACAAAAGTGGACTGACTCACTGGAAGCAGCCTTCCCAGCCACAGACTGCCTGCTTTGCTACTTCTTATCTGGAACTGGTTTCCACAGAGGATCTTTCCCAGGAGATCTTGTCACACACAGTCATTACAGGCAGGATTCTGAGACAAGAATCCAGAGGAGCCTCAACCATCCGCTGCAGTAACAGCTCTAAACAGAGGACAGATGAAAGGACCAGCTTGTCACCAGTGCAGCAGCTGTCACAGCCAAGAGCAATGGCTTAAACAACTGAACGTGGGTGTCCTTAATCCAACACACCACATTACATTCAGCAGACAGGCTCCAAACTGCAAAAGTCACCAACATCCACTGAAATCAGCACTTGAAACTGCACAAGACTCACAGATTCATTTCATGGTTGATGCCAATCAATGCCCACTCTGAGTCTTAGTTAAAAATCAGGGATCGCAGTGAACTGTACCTTCTATTTTATTCACCAGACTGCCACTGACTCTGCTCTACACTTCTCGACAAGCAAAACCTGCCCTTGCTCAAGGAGAAAGCTGCTTATGCAATAACATCCCGTGACCAATTTGGGGGAGGGACAGAGGAGAATATATTATTTGATTGTGAAATGTTCCCTCTTCATTTAAAAAAAAAAGGAAAAAAAGGCAGCACTTTTCTGCAAACAAAAAGCCAGCATAATTGTTTCTGTACTGAGGTCAGACCTGCTCACCACTCTATTCTTGCAAAGTAATAACCTTCTTGTTATTTTTTATCCATTTCACTTATTATCCTATTGGTAAAATTGACTGCAGTCCTTTCATTTTTTTACTGCCTTGATCCAGTGACTCCCAATAGCAGCATCCCAGACACAAACAGCTCCAAAGTTCCAGAGCATCCACCAGCAGCTTTCCTGCCTACCCCACATTATCCCACTAGCCCATGGCTCAGATGTGCTGGGACAAGCCCTCACTTGAGGATCCTTAGCTGAGGTTTACCTGCAGTCTAGCTGCTTAGCACAGCACTAAAAGTATTATTTACTCAATTCACCTTTTCACATGCAATGAAAGTAATAAATTGATAAAGAGAAACAACAAGGTATCAGCATAAAAAATGCATAGAGAGCACAATCTTTTGGTAAGAAAAAACTCAGTGTGTCCTTCCCTACTACAAACAAGCTTAGAGTCCAGCATGATGGAGTGCTTCATTTCCTTCCTCTTTTGGTTGCTTTTTTTTTTTTTTTGCAGACTTGCAGACTTGACACTATTGGGATGGAAACAAATAGGTAGAAAATTAGTTTTTTTTTTCCTTTCCAGAAATGCTTTGCTCTTTCTAGAGCCAGAGACACACCACAGCTGAAATGTGGTGAGAGACTGGTCAGCAACAGAAAGCACTGCCAAACCCTTTGAGAGCGTCAGTGCTGAGCCAGGAGGGTGGATGGCTTTCCTCTGACTCCCAGGAATAGGCAGGAGAGACTTCACTGAAAACCATATTTGCAATAGACTTGGACTCAAATGCAGCCAGTTTGTTCCAGCTGCTTTTGGACAGCCTGAGCACAAAGGTGATTTGTGCCTGGGACTGGAACAAAGCTTCTGAACGTGCAGCTTTCTGACCCAGCGTTGCTTTCATGCACCAAGGGGCTTCGCAGGAAGTCTCTGTGAGAAATGACCACTCACTTTTAAAATTTTAAAGGTTCATAAAAACTCAACAAACACAACAAAGGACTAAATAAGGAAAAAAGACAACTCTGAGATCGCAACTGTCCCCAACGAGCTCACCCACAAAATGGCTGCTCTGCCTTTTATAGCCCTGGTGTTGCATCAGCCAACCCTGGCCCCACCCACGCTCTGTCAGTCAACTCATTCTCGCCGCCCATTGGTGGAGATTCCTTTCTTGCAGCTTGATTGGAGGTCAGGCGTTGTCATGCCCCGCCCCCCAGCAACAAGCCCTCCCCGCTCCCGGCTGCCCCTGCGCCAGGGGCACACGGCCTGAGCGCCATGGCGAGCGGGGCTGTCCGGCGGCAGCAGCACCGGGGGGAAAGGGGACTGTGGGGAGAACAGAGGGTTTCCAAACAACGTGACGACAGCCACACATCAACAAAACTCCTCTTAACATATGCACAATATTCTTCTCTTAATTGCAAGAGCAAATCATCACATTACCCAGCTATAACAATTCCCAGCTGATCTCCAGGGGCGGATGCCAAAAAACAGGGATTGGGTTTCCATGAACAACAGACACACCTTTCCGACCCCATCAAAGAGATTCAGATTCCAAGAACCCCTCCCAAATTTGACTAGTATCACAACTGCCCAAGTTGCCAGGAATTCCACAGGTCCACAGGACTCATTGCTGCCCCTGAAACCACCAGGATTCACCCCAACTCTGCTGCTCACCTCATATCTGTGAGCTGCTGTGGAAGAAAACCTCCCCAGTGTTCAATTCCTCAAAGCTGAAGTGGAGCTGGGCCTGACACCTTCTTCTGTGAAGAGCAGGGGCAGTCTGGTCTCATGGCCTGGAATGAGATTTCTATTTCAGTATAGTAATTCCTTCTGCTATCCTGCATTTTCCAGGCTGCCTTAATGCTAGTCCCTGGCTCTGAGCTGCCTGGGACCAGCTCCTGATGTTCCAGGAGAAGATACGGACCCTTGTCTTCCCTCAGGAGATATACTTTGGATCTAGCTTCCAATTTCTAACCCACCGCTTGGGCTGGTTTCTGATTTGGCCATGAGTTTTTACTCTGAAAAAGCAATGCTGAATTTAAAATGATCTTTGATTTCCTTCCCATGCATTTAGAGGAGATTTGAAATCCATTCAGTGAAGGCACAAAGCTCGCAAAGAGTTTGGCATTCCTACCTGGCTTGCAAGTAACTCAGTGTAGGTGACACAACAGCACAGGACTTTGTTGCCAAAGTGCTCAGCTTCTCTGCTTTTCAGCATCTTGTTGACAGAATCTTCTCATGCTTTGTGACTGGCTTTGAACAAAATTCCCATCTGACCACATCAATAAACAAAGATCCACAGTTTCATGTGATGTAGAACATCACAACGTAAAGGAGCGATCATCATTTGGGATTTTTGAGCAACTAAGAAAGTTAATTTTGAGCTTCAGTATTTGCTAAGAGGAAATTTACAACCAATTTTTCACTGCTGGCTTTGCTAGTTGCCCAGAGCTGATCAATTCTGTAAATCACCTGATCTAGAAGTATCTGCCAAGTAATTTATGGAGGCACTTTCAGTACAAGTGGAGACCAGCAAAACCCCTTTCCAGTGGGGCAGGAGATCCAGCTGTACAATTCACTGCACTGGGAAAAAGCTTTCAGATACCTGCAGCACGGGGCACACAACATCTGCAAATCTTTATCCCAAGGTATTTGGGACTAGCAGACAAATACCTGAGGAAGGCAGTTACATTTCTTGAAAGGATTAAGAAGCACAAATAAACAACTTGCTAGTTAAAGATGGCTGTTTTCTTCAATTATTTTTGCACCCAGACACCATGACTCTGGGACAGTTCCCACCCTGACAATCTACTGGATCAGTTCTATCTGTAAGGAAATACATCATTTAAATGACTCGAGATCCTCTTCCAAGGTGCCAATGGAAGAGTTAAGCTCTCCCAAAGGCCTTTTGGGGTCATTCAGGAACAGGCTCCTTTTTCTCGACACACGTCATTTGCTCTGGTTCCTCTAAGTCCCAGACCAGCTCAAGGCTTGCATGCAAGTAGTTTTCCTCTTTCTCTGTCATGAAAAAACTGTCCTGGCACAACCCCAGGAGATTCCTGCAGCAAAGTGCTGGACAACCCCATCACCAGAGCCAAAATCCCAGAGCCAAGAGAACAGCCGTGAAAAAGGAATCCTTTGGGAACGACTTTTTAAATCCATCCTTTCCATGGCTCCCACAATTGTAGCTGGTGGGCAGCAAGACAGTTTGTTAGCACAAGCTCTGAGTAATTATTGTAGATGGCATTTGCTGAGTAAATCCTGCACAATTACTGTGTAAATAAGAAGCTGTTTCATGACATTTGTATCCATCAGTTGGAGCAGGAGGGCAAGAGCAGAGGAGCTGGGCTAGGGATTGCAGCACCCTCCAGAATGGAAGCCCAGCTGCTGGAGGACCTTTGGCCTCATACCTCTTCCTCCTAGATGGGCAAACCCAGAATATTCGGTGAATGGAAATCTGGCAGCCATCTCCCACTCTTGAAAAACACCTGAGCAGCACCATGCAGACACAAAGAGGAAGGACAAGGTTACCTGAACCACGCTGTGCACTCCGAGAATTCCCTGCCCTGTGCCAGCACAGCAAAGCCATCACCTCTCAGATGGGGTCACTCGGGTGGGGCAATGACAGCTGCTCCCACAGAAGAACTTGACAGCACTTCTGGAAGACAGGATAAGCATAAACTTTGCCAGCAGACTGTCTGGACTCTGTTTTCCTAGGGGGGTGCTCATCCTGCTGAGCACAGCAAGGCCTGTACAGCACCACCTGCAGGAGCCATGGGCTGAGCCACAAGGTGACAATTCCCACGCAGGGAGAGAAGCAGGTGCTGGCCAGGGATGGTCCTTCTGCAGACACCCTGAACTCGGCCACCTCTGGTCTGGCTGCATCTGGGCAGTGGGAGGGAATCCAGGGAGTAATTTCTAACTTGGCTCCTGCTGCCTAATGATGAATTCATGTAAAAAGGCCCCATCCTGGAGGTCAGTGGTCTGGAGGGTTTTAGTACTCATTCACTAAATCTGTTCTGCTCTGTAAGTCTTTGGCCTTTGAGGAAATGCTGGCAAAACTATGGCATGAAAGTTTATCCCTGCACTGCCTGGACTGTTGTGGGATCAGTGATCCAGAGCCAGGCATCTCCAGCTTGTACGGGAGATCCCCTGGAAGCTGCAGGGACAGCACTGCTCTGCTGACCACAGACCCTTCCCAGCAAGTACACAGGAGCCCAGTGATCTGGAGGAGTATTTGCACCTCACCTTCACTGCAGAGGGAGAGGCAGGGGAAGGAGCCATACCTGAGATGTCTCAGTAAACTGCTTGCTTATAGACCCAGGATTCCTGGGGCTTAAAGAACACGCTGATTTCAGCCAAACAGTTCAGCCTGATCTTGCCCTCCTAAAGCAGAAGGAGACAGCAAAACATTTATCTTCAAACATCCCATTTCTTGTGTTCAACCATAGCCCTGTAAGCCTTTATTTAGAGCATCAATGACATACAAGGAGTGAGCAACACTTATCAACAATATTGATAAGAGAGTTTGGAAGCAGCTGCAAAAAAAATCTTCCTAAGTCCCTTACCTTTCCTGGGATCTGGTAGTAGATTTAAACCAGGGGTTTAAATCTGGGCCAGGCTACCAGTGTGTCTGTAACTGTCTGCTGCTTCCTCAGGGCCTTTTCTCTCTGCTTCTCTCCCAAAGGGTCCTGGCACTGATGCTCAGTCCCAAGGAGCCTTGTCATGCAATTTTGGAGGATTTCACTTAGCAACTGGTTTTAAAAAAATGCATGACTTACATTTCCTCCAACCATAGCATTACAACTGTTTCTTAATGCACTTGTTGACATAAATACATGAATCAATGATAACTATAATAACACTCCAAAAGGAATGAAAAATTTAGCTTACAGAAGGAGACAAAAAGAGCAGCTATTTTTTCCATCAACAAAGTGAGGCTTTGATTCTGCTTGTGATGGGTATCCTCACTACTCTGTCCCAAGGTCTTGATCTGAGTGGAGCCTCCAGCTCTCCTGAAGCATAAATATTAAATAACTATAATATTGCCCATCAACTTGGCACTTGGAGTTCAAAGGACAGGCCCTCAAGGAATTAAAGAGCTGTGACATGGTAAGTCACTGGGGTGCAGCTGCAAGCAATTTCATAATGCACAGCCTGCTTAGAGTTAACAGAACAGAGGGAAGGACAGACAGTTTCAAAAAACTGTTTCAAACACCCACAAACCAATAAGAAGGAAAGCAAAGTCTGAAGGAATTAATTCACTTGGCTTTTACTCAAAACCTAGAGGAAACACATTTGGTAGATCAGATGTTTCTACCCAGCAAGCAGCTGGATGAAGATGAAGCCTTACTTTGCATCAACACACTTGCTTAAGGAACATCAGCTGGCAACCCACACTCAGCTTGTGAGACATCAGACCCCTCAGGTCCCATTGGGATGCTGCATGGACTCCCCAGCATCCAGAGAGGAATCTCGGATTGACAGGAATAAAAAGCATCTGGGTTGCTCTGAACAACATCAGCTCTGCTACAACATCTGGAGCTTGGCTAAGACAAGCACTGAGAAGGAACACTTGGATGATCATTTCCCTGGCTTGGCTAATTAGAGTCTAATAACTCACCAGTGCTCATCACCCAGCTGCTCGCTGTGTGCTTAACAGCCTGAATTCAGTGCTTTCACCCTGGGCAGAGCCTCCCCCGTTAAGGGGGATGCACTAGGCAGCTGTTTGCCTTTGCTTCAAGCTCAGCAGCTGGAGGTGAATGCACACCTCAGTGTTCTGCACTTCTCTTCAAGGTACTGCCAGGGCTGCGCTGCCCAGTGGCACTGCTTCATCCTGCAGCTGCTGTGGCCTCTGCCACAGCACACAAACAACCCCTGCTGATATGCTGGGGAAGGCCATTAATGAAATGTCAAGAGCAGCGATGATGTTCGAGGTTGTTGTCTTCTATAGGGGTGTAAAGCAGGGGAGGAGAGCACATCCTGAGCCTTAAAACCAAGATACACAGCTGCAGTAAAAGGGAGGGCAGTTCAACAACAAGTAGGAAAGAAATGAGCCCAGACTTCAGAAAAGCAACCCAGATCACTCCTAGGAAAAGGCTCCATTTGCTCTGTAGGGGCTCACATGCCAGACAGCAAACTGGGGAGAAGGTATTTGAATGAGATAGGACAGGAGCAGTGATGCTGAGGGTGCAAACAGATGCCAGGATTTGACTGTGGTCCTGCCATCAAGGCCTATGAGGGCTGTGCACCAACAGATTACCAGGGGAAGGCACCTTAGAGTTTTGTGGTGGCTGTCAGACAGTGTCTACCATAAACTGAGCATCCGAGCATCCAGTTTTCTGGCACCGTGTTATTTCTTGCAAGAGTTGGGGATCTTGGTGTAAAATATGATTCTGCTTTTTCAGATTTTACACCACATCATCCTTTAGCTGCTCCGAAGCCAGAAGTTCAAACAAACAAAAGCAAGATCTCAGATCCAAATCACTACCGGGAAACTCAGAAAGCATCCCTCCTTCCACCAAAGCCAGAAAACAAACTTCTTGGAGCCTAATACAGCACTATCAGTCCTTCAGGTCAACCACCTCACAAAGTGCTGTTTCCTCCTGCTGGATTGCAAGCTGATGGTACTCACTGGTCTGTTTTATGTGCTGCCATCAGATCTATTGGCCCTGTGGGCACGGGGGCAGTTTGGTTATTACTCAGAGGCTGACAGAGGCAATACATCTGCTGTTAATGGAAGCAAGTGTAACACAATTCATAAGCAAAAATGAAGCTAAGCAGGAGAGGAAGAAAATTTAAAAGAACCATTGGCCTGATGAATATGCATCTGCTAACAACAGTGCTCTGTTCTATCTGAGTGAGTTTAGCTGACTTTGGGGTTTGTCAAATGCCAAGGCCAGCACATCTGTGACAGAAATATAACTGACACAGGGATCTTACCCCACTGCTTTGGAGCACATTAACAGCAGTATATTCCAGAGGCAAGGAAGGGGACGGACCTGACTGGGCAGGGGACCTGGGAAGGGGGTGCAGGGCCAGAAGGCAAGGATAAGGGAGGGAGATGATAACCAGCCTGTGCTTGATGCTTGTGACAGCTCTGTCCTGCTGTGAGCTGTGTCCACATCATCTGTCCTGCTCTGGTTACTGTCTACTGAGCTGTGGGTGAACAGGACCAGGATAGCAAACTTACCTATTCCCCTACTAAACCCTGGCAACCAGACAGACCAACTGCATGCCTGAGCACCTAAAATGACTTGCAGTAACTGTTCCAGCTGCAGCAGTGGATACTGGAGCCCTGCACTCATATGCTTGCTCCCAAGAAAATCAGTTAAAAACTCAAGACTCTTCATCTCCTGAGATCAAGCCACCATTCTGCAGGATTCAGTGTATTTGGACAGAAACTTTTGGCAATATGTTACAGAGAGCTTCCCTGTACCATCAGGGAAACTGAAAGCCAGGGTGTTTGACTCCAGAGGTGGAGGGTAAAAAGAAATCATCAGTTACACATAGTCTACTGTTCTGTACTATTCAACCAAATTCTTTGAAGATGTAACATATTCTGGAAAACTTTTGCCATTTCTCCTTTCATTACTGCAGTACCTCAGACTATAAAGCTAGAAAATGTTGTTAGATATTTCCCCTGGGAAATTAAAATAGGCTGTTTGAATGGTTCCTCACATGCCTGCCTTCCCACAGGAGAAAAAGAACTACTAGTCCAAAGGATATGCTTCGTTACCCATCCTTACAGACTACAGCTACATGTGTATGAGCCTCAGGACACCTCAGGAGCCAGTGCTCTGCCTGGGCTGGCACGTTCTCTATAGGAAAGCCATTGAGCCAGAGCACAGAAAACTACTGTGGGTGCTAACCAGGACAGAAGTAAAGCTATGCAGAGCTGTGAACATGACAGTGCACCACTTCTGGCACCATGTCAGCCTCTGCCAGGCTGCCACGGGCAGGTGGCCTGAAATACATTCAGTGGATAGATGATGAGACAGCACAAAATCTCCAGCTGTTGTTCCCTGGCTTTGCTACAGCATCCAGTTTCGCAATACAGGAGGGGTCAGCTCACCACGACTCACAGCTACAGAAGTGATCTCTGTGCGACCAGAAATACATGTGGACCTTGTTTCCCCTCACTCAGCCCCTAGACGATGACAATCTGCTGGATCTCCACCAGCCCAAATAAGAAGAAGCTGATCTTGAAAGGCTGGATACCAACAACATTTGGCCAAATCGCTGCCTCAGTTTGGCAGAGGGGGAAAGCCATCCTCAGAAAGGAAATCACTGCTTGGAGCAGACAGAAAAACAAGACAGAGCTGGTAAAAGAAGCACTGAAATGGCACCCAAAGAGCAGCCTGTTAGTTCAGGGCACTCAGGAGAAAGGCAGTGCCAAAGCTAACATCTGCCTCTTTCCATAAATAACTGAACCCACCACAAGCTGTGGGATGGACCAGAGCTCCCACTGGACATTGTGTCTTCTGCCAAACACTGAAGTGCTCAGCAGTAACATCTCCTTTGGATGGGGACCAGATTTTCAGGATGAAACAATGCTGTTACCTCCTGGACCAACCTCAGGTCCATAACCCAGCCATCTTGAAGACCACCTCCATCAGCTCAGAATTAACACATGACACTGGAGAGTGATGACCAGGCAAATGACAGAGTGATGACTCATCAAGGTCAGGGCAATGGTAACAAATCCTTGTCCTCCCTTTCCTCTGGTTTCTATTTCCAAGGAGTCAGCTCCCAGGTGTCTGCAGTGTGATTTACTGTGGTAAATCACACTGTGATTTACAGTGTGGTAGGGAATATGCAGCAAAAACCAAGGACTTTCTCCTTTGGTAGCCACCTGGGCTTCTTGCACAGCTGCTTCTGCTGACCCATCATGTGTATTTGCAAAAATAAAACACAATTTGAGATGCGCTCGGCAAGTCAGAGTTGCATAACAGTTCGTTTCCCACAGGCTTGGATGGATGCTCAGAATGTTCACGGTCACATGGTGATTCCAAAAATCCCTGCCTCCTCTTTTCGTTAGGATTTTCATCAGTGACTTAACCCTATACAGACTACAGTGACCTGCTCCAGCTTCTAGAGACAGCAATACATGAAAATACTGGCAGCTAGTGGCCCACACAGCAAAGCTGCTGCACAAGCCCTGCAAAGGTACCCTGCCCAGAAAGCCCTTCCAAGACTGCTATCCCTCCACCAGCTTCCTGATTTCTGGAAGCAATTATTTCCTCCAACTACTTGTCAAAAGGCTTTGATTTTCTATAGGATGCTCCCAGACATCATGGGTGATGGGTGGGAGGAAGAGAGCAGCCACTGCTGGCCAGAAGGTCAGAGACAGAAAGGTCCCAGCTTTGGGGGCCTCTCCAGCAGATGGGCTGGCAGTGCAAGGGAAGCATCTGTCCAAGGTAAAAGTTACAAAACCTTCACCACAGAGAAGGTTGTAGAAGTCAGTGGCAGTGGAATTTTAGATTCTGTATTTCATAAAGAGGAGAAAATACTATCATTTGATGTAAAGACATACATATGCTAGAGCAGGGGGGAGACAGACAGGACCAGAACTCCAAATGTGAAACCAACTGTTCCACAAATAGTGGCATTAAAGGAAATCAAAAGATTGATAATGCTGGACAAAACAGAAGGTAGTAGCCCACTTGTATTCAGTCCTAGAGTAAAACATTTTACATTAAAACAGACATTTAAGGAAGGGTTTCCACTCAAGATTTGAGGCCAGGCCATGCTTTATGTCTGTGCATCATGAGATGGAGTACCAGGACTCTACTGTGGGCAGCCAGAGTTTTGGAGCTCACCTTCAGTGCACTTCAGGAGAACAGGGCAGGTTAAGCTAGTAGTGGAGACATGGCCCCACTCTAGTGAAAAGCAGGAGCCTCCGAAACACTATAAAATCAGCTCAGCACACCACAGGATGCTCTTAATGCTCAGCTCATCAACTCCCACTTTCTGCAGTATTCCTACTGATCTGGCACAAGCTTTTGGTCACATCATGCTTCCGTCAGCTACAGTGGTGTGAAACTTGCATTGTTCTGACACTGGTGGCTCTTAGCCTTATATGGGCTATAGGAGTAACCAAGAAGAGAATACGATCCCGTTCCTTGGGAAAAAAAAAAGGTGTTTAACCTTTTTCAAAAGAAAGCAGAGGTTGTGATTATTTTAGGGTTTACTCAAAGATGAAAAGGGATTTTGCACTGCACAGAGAGTAGGCATTCTTCTTCTCACCCTGTGCAAATACTTAGAATTTGGGCTCTAGTTGATGGAAGGACATGGGAGTTTGCTTGCATGAACAGAAAAGCAAAATATTTTCTGTCCCTGTGTGCAATAGGACAGTCCATTTAAACCTGCCAGCCTTGTGTCCAAGCTCACAAATGACACTGGAAAGGAGACTCAGATATGGTTCAGTCCAGGTTACAGGAAGCGATTGGCATTTCCATGATTAACCTTAGGAAGAATTTGGCCTTCTTTCCACAGAAAACCAGTACATGCTTCAGGTCAATATATAAACTGACAGTGCCCCAACACCCTCTGTTACACAAGCTCACACCTTGTGTAAGATGTGTCCTTACCAATAATAATGGATCCCTCTAGACACTGCAAGGACACACACAGAGTGCCTTCGATGTTGAGCCCTCGCAGCAGAGCTCAGCTTTGTCAGGCTCCCGTCCCTGCCAGGAGCCCACAGGGTAGAAACGCTTTTTGCAGCCAGCTCTCTGACCTCGCCAGAATCTCGATTACTTCTCTCTTGGCACAGAAAGCCAGATGAGCAGGGATCAGTCAAGTGACCTCATTCAGGGATGAGAAGGAAGAGGAGGAAGAGGAGAAGCAGGAAGGGAGGTTCTCAGCCATCACTTACCTTCAGCTCAAGGCAGAAAATGTCATCGTAGAACAGCATGGGGTCTCCTTGCAGCTTTGCCCTCTCACTCCAGGGGCTGTGGGTGAGAAGAGCAAAGCCTTCTTGGTAAGTGGTGTCCACTCTGCACTCCTTCAGAAAATCAGACAATTTGTCCTTTTCCTGCTGACACAGCCTGGGATACTGCCTGCTGCCACAGAAGAGACAAACCCAGCAGGTTGTTTAATAAGCTACATTTTTGCAGAGAGAAGTGGAAGTGCGGGAGCAGCAAAGCGCGCAGGGAGGAGCAGCAGCAGCTCCCCAACAAGGGCTGACCCCAAGCCATGGGGTCCCAAATGGATCAGAGGATCACTTGTTGTTCACTGGCACAGCAGGTAGTTCTAGTCCACAATTAGAAGCCCAGGAGAGGTTTTGAAAGTCAGCAGTCCTCAAGAGAACCTCCTGGCACAAAGCCACTGCCACAACTGAGGGAGAATCCACCAGCCACCTCAACTGGCTTTTCCTGGCACTGAGCTCCTCGTGGGAGGTAGATAAAGATCAAGGAGCACCCACTGCAGGAACTCCCTGGGAAGGCAAGAAGCTGAGTTTCAGCTGCAGGTTACCAGCATTACTCTTTGTTCCTTCCCCTTTTGGACCTGCAGGGATAAGCAAACTCTACCTGCCCCGTTCCCTGCACTGACTTCCACCAGCTCTCCTTTGCTTGGTAGCTGCAGCAAAAATCACTTTAATGTTTAAAGATTACAACCAGGAGATGAGAAGGAAGCACTACTACAGAGAATTTGCTTCTGAGCTGGCCAGTCACTGTCCCCCCCTTCACAATTCAGTCCCCCGGCCAAGAAGAACCAGCAGGTGACAACTGGGAGGACGAGTGGAAGCTCCGTATGGAGTGAATCAAGGAAGCGCAGCATAAGCAGGACAGTGATCATCACCCAGCCCAATTCAAATACAATTAGAGAGGAAATACAGTCATGGACATTACCAGCTGCACACAGACAGAGCCTCAGGCTAACGCTGTCACCAGCACCAAAAATACTCGCTGTGGCTGCTCCCTGCGGAGCACGATCGGAAATGTCTCTCCATGGCCGACCTACAGTGCTGGGCATGGGGAGGGTTCCCACCACTGGGATAAGTGACCCTTGACTCAACCTCCATCAACAGACAATAATTCCACCATGATGTCCCAGAAAGTCCTGCAGGAGGAAGACAGAGCAAACTCCTGGACAGACCTTCTTGTGATCCAGGGATTTTTGGGTCCCCCTCCTAGTGAGAGGTCCTGCACTGCCTCCTCTCAAAGTCCTCTCTGCTCCGAGAGGACTGACAGCAGGACAGTGGCCTTGGAGCTACAGCCATCCCTAAGACTGCAAGTAAAGAAGAACGTCCTGTTCAAAGGCTAGGGCACAAACTAGCATGAAAGCAAATTTAAGAGGAAAAAAAATCTGGTCAAACTTAGTTGTGGGGAAACCTGGTTGTTTCTGAGGCAAAGGAGGATCACTCAGAGTCCAGGCTGAGACAGGCAGGTGGGAAGAAGTGGGAAAAGAATGGTCCAGGGAAGTATCCAGAGAAGGTTGTGAGATTTTCTTTCAACACACTGAGCTTACATAGAAGTCAGACACTGTGTAATTAAATAGAGAACAGTGGAAAACTAGATTTGGCCTGCAAGGCATTTCTGACCTAATTACGTTGAACTTTATTTGCTCAGAAGCCCTTAAAAAGTGCTGCAGTTTGAGGCAGTTTCCTGATCAGCTCTGGGTTCAGACTAACTCCTATGAACACACATCCATCCAAGTCTGAAAAGTCACACAAGGACTCCCTGAATCACCCAAGCTTTTCAGTGTCATTTCCAGTCTGTCCTCTAAGTGTTTCTCTGCTGCCTGAAATGGGAATTTCAAAGGTTCCCCAAACACACCCTTTGAAGAAATAGCCCCATCTCTCACCACCATGAAGACCCATGGTGCCCAAGTCAAATGCACTTCCAAACCTTGTGTGGTCCTTCTTCCCTTCAGAACCATCCACCTCCAAACCCTCCCCAGCCTCTAAAGAAGGATAGAAATTCCTCATTGTGCTGAAAACCAGGAGAGTGCAGGGCACTGCAACATCCTACAGCAGGATGGTCTCAACTATCTGGGCCAGCAAAGGCTCCTGCCCTGCACAGCACTGGAATGGAGCCCAACATCTTGTTAAAGCTGCAGTGGAGGGAACTTCAGTGAGCACCAGAACAGCTGACCCACCTGCACTGTGTTAAGTCCTACTGCTCGATGCAGTCCCAGGTAAGGAGTGTTGACACTCTCTTCAGCCTCATGGACCCTCTGTAGCCCAGAGATGTCTGGACCTCAGTGGTTTGTGGCTCCTACAAACAAGAATTTGCTCTCTGAGGAAATCCAGTCATTGCAATCAACTCTTCTTCCCCAAAACATCATCCTTAGCTGGAGTATAGATGGAAATGGAGTAGGGAGTGCTGAGCTCCATTACCCTGAAACCCAGGTTCACATACCCTGATATCTGGGATGGTTTAACCTAAACCATTTAAAAGCATCAATATTCCATGAAGCCATATGTTAGTTTTACCCTTGGGCAGGGTACCTCACTGAAATGCATCTTTCAAACTCACCACAGTTTCAGTTGATCCTCCGCTTTGAATACAGAAGGCCTTCTACTGGAAGCAGGCTGTGACATAACTCTGGTTGTGGATACCAGAAGAAAAGTGTCACAGCTTTTAGCTGATTGAGCAGTTTCATGGATCAGTGCATTTATCACATCCCTACAGCTGTGTGAGGATGTCCCAGATACCACCTTAAGTACTAATTCTGGCTATATTTGTAGAGATTCGTCCCCAAGGTGACAGTATTTACAGTGAGATTTTTCAGATGTGCTCAGGTGGCCCACACAGATCTCAGGGAATTCTGCATCAAAGTCATTCAGGTGACTCTGAGGAGTCACAGCTTGCCCAGGGTCTTCTGCAGGCATTCCTGTCTCCCTTGTTCCCTTGTTGCTGACAAGGAAGGATGCCTTGGGGGCATGTGGGCAGAAAAGGGGGACCCAGAAAGAAGTGAAGTGACAGCCCACAGCAGGAGGGGACACAGGTGGGGAAATATGACCCGATACTCTACAACATTCAAGATGACAAACTACCACAAAATGAACACCATGAAAACTATCGTCATCTTCCTGTCTAAACCCATGACCACATCAGTCTTGAAATATTTGGTATTCTTCTGATCTCAAAAACCAAGCTGAAACGTTTCAAATTAAATAAAGAAGGGCAGAAAGAAAGTTTAAAAGTACAGAGCAGCTTCTATATGAAGACTGAATGGGATTTCTTAACCAAGAAGCTGAAGATAGAAGAGGTTTGCAAAAGCATGAATGGCCTGAGATATGGGAATAAGGAAAAATTTGTCATGATTTGTCATCAAACAGGAACCCAAGGGCCTGGAAATGTTATCAGCCAGAAATGACAAAAATGCAGTAGCACTCTTCCAGGGAATATTCCATCCTTTGGAACACACTGCTGGAGGAGGCTGTAGAAGCTTACAGAGAGCAACTGGACTGATACTTGGAAGATAAAACTATCAGAAGCTGTTAAAAAAAGATAAGATTAAAGCATCCAGCCCAGGAAAATGCCAGCTCCAGAGCCAGGAGGGAGGAAGCAGATGCTCTGCCTGTCTCTGCACGCTTTGCTAAATATCCCCGACTGCTGCGCTCCCGGAGAGGAGCAGGGGCTGCAGCCACCCCAACACTCCTGGCTGCGGGCACCAAGGGCTCTGGTGAAGGCTGGAGGTTTTGCCAGGGCACCTTGTACTACACAGGGAAGTAGATGGCACGTGCTGCATCTATACCCCCCAAATGGCTGGGTGCAGGAGAGCAGGCACAGGTGCCAGGGAGTCAGGAGATGCAGATCTTTCTGCCAGGCAGAGGAACTGACACAGAGAGTGGAGCTGTTGGGGTTGGCTGAGGGCAGCTGCAGACTTCATGTCTTGGGTGCCAAATGAAATGTGACATTTCATTTAAGACTCTTGGTTGTTTAATACATATGTTTAAAAAATAAATCTCTGTACAGCAATCCGGCACGAGGCATTTCACTTGACAGGGTAATGTCCACAGTGTGCATCTTGGGATGCTCTGCTGCCATGAAAGCACATTTACTGAATCTAGATGGATCTGCCCTATCATTATTTACACAACACGATCTTATTACACACTGTCAATTCTTTCATCCTTACATCCTTTGGATACATTTCCTACAGATGGCAGGACACAGCTCTTTCTACAACCTGGGCAAAGCTATGCCTGGACTTGAAATTCAAAGCCAGACTTTTTTATACAATAGTAGAGCAGATGTTTTTTGGGTTGTGCAGTCCTGAACAAGGCTCTGACACAGCGGAAACACCACTGTGTTTTGTCCTATCATCCTGCTGCATGACTATGGACTCAGGTATCTTAGCACATTGTGATCACTTTTCACTGCCTGGAAGTGAAGAAGTTGAGCCCGGGTCATCCTCTGTGGGGCCTGTAAAAAGACTGAGGGGGAATTTACAGAAAAGCTAAAACATCTCTCTGAATTCTTCTAATACTACATGATCAGCCTGGTGCAGACAGGAGTACTGTTCAGAGCAGCACAAATTGTTCTTAAATAGAAAGACAAATTTTGTTTAGCCTGAAAGTATATCTCAATGATTGGATGAGCAAACCCTTGAACAAGATTTCAAAATAAATTTCAGGGTTTATGAAGAACATTTTCTGAGGATTCAACAGCTGGTACTTTCCTTCATCAACTACTGCTCTAAATATTTGAAAGCTGGTAGCCAGATTGATTAGACAGAGTAGAAATAAAACAGCCCTTGCTGCGTTTCATCTTCTGAGATGATTCTTCCTCTATCCCTGTCACTCCCTCTTTGCTGAATTTGGATTTTAAATCTTTTTTAGGAGTGCATGACAGATTTTGCATATTTGGCTATTACAGAAAGCAAGTTTGATTTCATTTGCACAGCTTTTTAGAAGACTGGGCCTTGCTGTCAGCTCTTCTATGATCACAGCTGAGTCATTCCTAGGTTACAACAAATCTCAGAGCATCCTCATCATCAGCATTGCTGGTGTTAATGATCAGAAGTTCACATGGCCCAGGCCTCAGCCAAGCACCTGCTAAACCCAGGCAGCACATTCCAAGAGGAGGGTCTCTAGCCAAAGGCATTATGAGGAATCACATGAAAACTGATGGGGATGAAGTGAGAGATGGAAAGCCATGACCAGCCAGCAGTGGGTACGGAACTGGTTGTGGCTCTTCAGACAGCTCTCTGGCATGGTAAAAGTCAACTCATTTTCAATCAGGCTCCTCACTGTGCAGCCAAGTACTCCCCATTATCTCCTCTGCACTTTGCTAAGGAAGATCTGTGTGTGTTGCTGGATGAAAGACTCCAGCACAGGAATATCTGGGAGCCAGCACGGGAGCTTTGTTCTGCCCGGCATGAAGGAGCCTTCCAGAATATACTGGAAAGGACACCAAAACCGTGGGATGATGACAGACAGTGCTGCTGCGTGGCCAGGGTGCCACGGGCCATTCTTAATCTTTATTGCTGCTACAGTAATGATACACTTGGGGTACCTGCCTGGATGAAACATTGCTTTTGGCCCATGGGGAAAACACTGCCAGACCATTAGAATAAAAGCAAAGACAGACTCAATATACCACTTAATAAATCAATCACCCTTCAAGTTGCTCTACTTCTTCTCAGCAGATGCTGATTGATCCACAAGAAGAGGAATCTAATGAATGGGCAGTTCTGCCCTGAAACACATCCAGAGGTAACGACACTTAAGAACATATTAGTGATCTCTGGGAATAATGGAGTAGGCAAGCTGTGGTCAAGGATGACCTGCAAAGAGATGGAAACCACATTCTTCCAGAAATCCTTCATGTGCTAAAAATGGGCTGCGTGGGATCACAGAAAATCTGTTTCTGTGCATGCAAGGGGATGAACAAAACAGCCCAAATGAGAGTTTTAACTTCCAAACAACCCTCCTAGTACACAACCCCCAGTCTGTGCTCATGCAGTCAACTCTGCAGGTTGCTTTAGCAGGGATTTTGTCAGGAGGGGTGTTACGTAGTTGTGGAGCTATAAAGCTGTGCAAAAAAACCTCGAGCAAACGAAGCACAAACTTTATTCCCCTTCATGTACCCTCAGAATGACAGACTATCTGTCTTGAAACACAGGGCTCTGGTGAGAGGGCAAAGGCCATACTCTGTTTGCAAGCAGCAGAATATACTAAAACAGTATATTATGACAAGCAGTTCTAGACAAGGGGAGCAAAGGCAGGAAGCGGTTGTTACCTATTAGCTGTTTTGACAGAAATGAGCACTTTGGAGACCAATTAGGCTCACCCATCAAGCTAATTAATTGGAACTATAAAAGCCTATAACCAATCAGCTGGATAAAGCATTAGGTACCAATCCTGCATCTGTGGCAGCGCTGCAACTATTAAGACACAAAATCAACATATAATTGCACAAACTGCTATTTACAGCTTTTTTTTAACCTACAATAATTGACTCCCTCAACTCTGAAGCAAACATACAAGGGCATAAAAGTTCAACGGGAAACAGCCATGCTGCTGGGAATTCTCATAAGTGAAAAAAAAAACAGAAGGAGCACCAGCCACCTGTGACCAGTAGAAAGAAAAATCCCTCTGCAAAGTTTTAAAATTCCTGATAGTCCAAGGCAAAGCTTGGTCTTGTAATAACTGCAGCATCAGACTGGCTTACACATTTAAGTAACACAGGAAACAAGATCAGGAAAAACTCACAGGATACAATAAATACCTACCAGCTGCCAGCACCAAACACAAATGGAAAAGATTACATCAGTTGGTGCAGCACAGCGAAGCACTGCTGTCAAAAGAGGCTGCTCCTTGGGAAGCAGAAGGTTTCCTCAACTCTGAGCACTTAGAAGAAGCTCCTACTAATCTGTCTGGATGAATGGAGAGTTGCATGAAGATAGACAACACCGTGGTGGCCAACGGCAGCTCAGGGTCTGCTGCCATGAATTTAGCTCAATAGTAACTTAACACGGCTTACAGCAGCATCAGAGCCCCCTCAAACAGTCACACAAGGCCGATTTCAACCCAAAAAGGGTTTTGGTATTCCCACCCTGGTATCCTGCACGACACAGGGGTGACTCAGATAAATACCTAATGTGGCAGTGAGTTGTTCAGGCAAGTATTGAACATCCTCCTTTCTGGCTGAAGTCAATATAAATGGAAAGCACTCAGGAACTTGTTTGAGTGATCTCAGGAATATAAAATGCAAGGCAACAGGAGCTAAACCTCAGTTAAATCCTGCTGCCTATCCACATCCATTGGGGGATTTACAAAGAAAAAAAAAAAGAAAGGAAAAGGTTTGATCTAGAGATTAATCAATAGGATTTTCGTTTCATGCCTCATACAAGTTCCTGGAAGCCAGTGATTGAAACGTCAGCCTTGCCAGACAGATGATGACCCTTTGTAGGAAGGGGGTTCTTAAGGAGAAAGAAGAGAGCTATGAAAAGGTGGTTGTTTTCTGCAACATCTACACAAAAGCACAGATGAGATCAGAGCAAGGCAGTAGTTTTTTCAGATAATTTACCCTCGTGGGTATCTGAGATGTTTACAGGTGCTGGCACATCCATACTACAGTTCCTTTTTCAGCCTCAAACAGCAATAATCAGCCAGGGCTGGGAGTTTCCTGCATGTGTACATTGACCACTAACACTCCACCGAGCCCTTTCACAGATGGCCTCACATACCAAAGGAAGCTGATTCAGCCAAACCCAGCATCAGTTCTAACTGCAGAAAGGGATTCAGCATCACAACACGTTTATAATTCAGCTGGCAACCCCATGCTGCTCTGCACAGCAGCTGAGCACTCACTAACAAGCTGACAATTCCCCTTGGCCCATTTGCAATGCTGTGCAGCCTCTACTACGGCTTCCCCTGCTGCCAGTTAAGCACACCCAGTCCTGTAGTTACTCATCATCCTCCCCAACCCCCAGTGACTCTAATACATCCCATCAAACTCACTGCCATTCCACAGGTGACTGAAGAGCTCCACATCAGCTCCCTAATTAGCCGCTCGAAAATATGCTTTAATTTTTCTTGTGATCTCATGCCTCATTTTCATTAGAGATGATGTCAGGCTTTTTTCCCCCCTCAGTGTTTTCCCCCAGTTCTCTGCAATGAGGCTTAAGGGTCCAACTGCCAGCAATCCCATCCGAGAATGTTTTGTGAAAAGCACAGAGAGGGTTAAGAGCGATTTGCATGCACAACTTGACACTGACTGCCTCAGGAATCTCTCTTTTCCAGCCGCCTATAAATCTCATCTCAAGAGAGGCAAATGTTAGGGCACTACCTGTCCTGTGAGATTACAGCCTAGGAATCAGAAGGGGAGAATAAAAGTCTTGAAGACCAAAGAATAATTATTGTTTAATTTGCAGTGTGGTTGTTTGTTTTTTTTAACCTTGTAAACATTCCATTTTAGCCTGAGAAAGGGCACATTTTATCAGCATTTCAATGAAAGCTGCTCTAAGAGGAGCCACAATTAAAACTCTAAATGAGTGCAAATGCAGATTAGAACAATATAGTGACATGGAAACAAGACCCAAAAAGAGGATCCCATTTACAGCCTGAAGAATTCAATCCCAGATAAATGAAGCACCATTAACAGGAGCACATCAAGGGAGCTGAACAGGAGGTTTCTGTGTATTCACCAGTGATGCAGTCTGGGACTCTGGGATGTCATCCAGGCTGGTAACTGTTTGCTTGGCCCACCAGACAAGCTCCATTCAATGTGTTGGAAATAATAATGAAAATGTTTTGGTGCGCTTTGGATTTAGCAGGAGCAATTAGGATTTGTCACCAGGTAAACAGTTCTTGGCTGAGACACAAAACTCAGTGCTTTAATGCTTAGGGAGAGCTCAAGTGAAACACACTTCTGCCCAGCAGCTGCTGGGCTTTGAGCTCTTGTACAGCCCCACTGAGAAAACAAAAGTTCTTGGTCTTTGCTGTGCTTTGCTGGTGGTCAGCATTTCACCTTAAAAACATGTTCTGTGGAGTTTGGTGATGATTAGAGCAACACACACAAAAATAATGAGAACAACTGGAGCCGTGGGCAAGCTGAACTTTATACATGTCAGTAGTGACAGCTGATGAAAATGCTGCAGTTTCTGCTCATTAAGGAGCTGTTGCTGCAATTAGGCCAGACCTGTTCCCATTACCGCTAGTGAGAACATCACTGCTGGCTGATGGAGAAGCCTTGGGCCAGCCCTGCTGGACCTGAGACTTTGCAGAGAGGGAGGAAAGACAAAGCCCCACAGCCCCGGAGCTGGATTACTCTACTCCTGCCCCAATGGTGGTGCCAGGATTGCTGGAGGTCTCTCTTGAGGCTTGAGGGGATCACTGCCGGGTGCAGGACAGACACGGAATTATTTTTCCTATTCTTTTGACAGAAATTTTGCCAGAACAGAGAAACTATGGAGGAAGTTAAGGGGAATTCCTGGCCATACTTGAGCGCTGTTTCTATCCCATTCCCTTTCTACTCCTGCCCCTTGTCTACATATTCCTGCTCTCAGATGGCAGGACGAGAATAACACTTCAGGGGAGGACTTCAGAGGACTCCTGAGAAAGAACATATCCTCCTATTTTCAGATTATCAGAAGAAGAGGGTGCAGCAAGCTTCAGGACTCAGTTCTCAGGACTGAGAAACTGAGTGCAAATCAGTCCCTGCATCCCCAACATCCCACCCCAGGCTGTACCCACCTGACATCTCTGTTACTGCTGTAGCAGGAACTCGATGCCCCTCACACAGACCTGGCTCTCCAAGACCCAAAGACGCAAGTTCCACAGTTAAACTTAACTCCTCTGAACTTCAGCCAACATCATGATCTGTTCCCTGAGCCCCCAGATAAGAAGAGCTGTGAAGGAGACATCCCTGACACACTGTAATAGCCAAATGAAAACCACTGCCAAGAGATGGGGCTGGCAGGCTAAATTTAGGCCTTTTATCTGTTAATTGTGAGCTGTTCCTTAAGATAATTCTAGTCCTATTAGATCTACCCTTTCCATGAATCACTACTGCTCCCGACAGGCAGAAAAGATAAGGTTTGATGGGTTTTTAATAGCTTGTTTTCTTCTGCTTTTTAAACTATGTCCTTTTGTATGTTTGCTTTCTTGTATGGCATCTAAACTTCTACAGGTCCAGATCTCCCAACGGTACCTTGTAAGCCCCAGACACTGGTCTTGTTTTGAGCAGTGTGTTTGCCCAGGTGATCTCCAGAGGTCCCTTCCAACAAAAGTTATTCTATGATTCTACCTTGTAAATCAGCCCAATTGTTTTTCACATATTCCCCAAATTTCTCGTATTTCCTGTACACCTGTGCACATACCAATGGGGAGGTGGTAGATGAACAGGCATTAGAGGAGCTCAACCTTTAAGAAAGTTCCCACTGAAGAATTCATGATGACATTTTGACAAATATTTAACGCAAAACAAAACAAAAAAAAGGAGAAGAAACACATGAACTTCAGAGCACTTAAGAAGAAATCTGAGGGAAAGTGGGGATGACTTAATTAGAATAAAAATGCTGCTTCTATTCAAAGATATAGATTATCTGAAATTTAAACTGGCTTTCAAAGGTTCACCATGAAACAGAAGAGATGACTGATGCCCTCAAATGACAAGGGAAATCAGATCAACTTTGAGTAACAGAAGTAGCACAGGCTGTCCACAGCACAGCTCACATGGGGCATCTCATGAGAGGACCTCTGGAAAGCCACGTGCTTGTGGCCTCCCAGAGAATGGGTCTATTTGGCTGACAGTGGTGAGTAACCATTTCAGAAGCTGCTTGTGCTCAGGAGGGTGCGAGCCAGCTACTAACATGTTCCAGCACCCTCCAGGAAATCTGGGACAGAGAAAGCTCAAAGGCTGCATTCTGCCTAAAACACCATAAGCAACAGGAAACCCCACACGTCCTGCCCATTGCCAGCCAGGGCTGCAGGGCAGCAGCTCTGATGCTCTGCTTCCTTTTGTTGCTCTTTGCCAACTCTGTCATCACCCAAAGGTGTTTTGCACAAGGACAGAGGAGCTGCTTCACCTCTGGGTGCTCAGCTGGTACTAAGCTGCCCAGTTACCTTGGTTTGAACCAGCAGAGTCTTCTGGGTGCTGCACTTGACTGGACACTCTGAGAAGTCCAGCTGGTCAGGGAAGTCCAGGATGGCTTGAGCACCAATGGCACGAATTGGCACAACGAACTCTTCCCTTTCAGTGATGCAGAGGACCTGGTGGAAATAATCCTGCAGGAAAAGAAACTGTCTCAGCACAGGACATTTAAGTGCCATCCCCACAGCAGAAGAAAAAATTGCTGTGTTCTATGACCCTAAGAGTAGCATTCAATAATTAATAGTACTTTGTACCTCAATGACCTTTCATTCCAGTAGGATGATTTGGACAGGGCTGTTAACTTGCAAAGAAGAAACAACTCTATTGATTCCCCTGCTTTCACAGCAGAACCTGACAAAATTATCTGATATTTTGATTCTGAGGCACCAAAATAGAGTAATTTCAGGCAGTGGATTACAGCAATAACAGAACCTGCTTTGACCACCACTGCAGACTATTAAAGGCACCACTAAGAATCCAGCTGTGCCACAACAGTAACTCCAGTCCCAGCCATGCTGGTGGAGC
This sequence comes from Tichodroma muraria, assembly GCA_013390105.1. Taxonomy (NCBI): domain Eukaryota; kingdom Metazoa; phylum Chordata; class Aves; order Passeriformes; family Sittidae; genus Tichodroma; species Tichodroma muraria. The sequence continues at coordinate 88,602 of WAAG01059224.1, read as the reverse complement.
TTGGCAGGGGGTGCTCTGGTACATTTTCAAAAGGACTTCATCACATACATGATGAACAGCTCATTTTTTGGTGAAATACCTACCAAACTGGAGATGGTAACTGCTTTAATGCCAGGTGAGTGTGGAGTACGTGTGTATTTGCCACCTCTTCCCACAACATCACAGGGACAAGGCTGGGGACACACACCCTTAAAAAGCCATCTGATCCATCTCCCCACACTGAACTGACTCAGCCCTAATACCAAAATATTCTTGCCAATGTCTGACAAATACTTAAATCAGTAAGAATTTCAGCCCTGCCCTCAGCAGCCTATTGCAGCTCTGCCCTGGACTCAGGGAGAGTTTTCCCCATGGAGGAATCTCATTCTTCCTTTACATCTCACCCCAGCTGCAGGGGACACAGCAATAACTTTGCTGCCTCTTCTGTACGGTTGATGCCTTAATCATATCTCTCTTCCAAGATCTCTAGGAATGACTTGGTGCCTAACTGGACAAGGGTGGGATGGAACTGCAAACAGAAAACCCTCAGGCATCCCTACCAGAGCAAACTAAACACTGCCATTCCCAGTCACTGGCTTGTTCAGGAAACAGCCTGAGAGCCCCCTCCTCCAGCTGTCTGGCATTTAGCAGTAGGAAGGTGAACCATTTCACTATAGGGATGAGCAGATCAATCACCAGATGCACGACATGGCATTGCTGTGCTGGCAGCATCACCTCTCCCCTGCTGGAATTGGTGGTGGAGCTGCTGCTGTAGGGCCAGGAGCCATTGCCTCCAGCAGCTCCTGTATCGATGAGTTGATAAAAGCTCTGCCTCTTACCACTCACTTGTTGGCCTGATCTTCTCAGTGCTTTCAACTCGTTTGATATTTTTATCATTGTTGAAGCGGCAAGCAGACAATTTGATTTAGGAATTGCACATAGCAGCAAACTCCCTTAACCAGAACCAATTCTGTTTCTTCCACAGCTGGGACCTCCCGCTCCCATACCCATCCTTTCCAAATCTGGAAAGGGACCTAAGGCTGCCAGAAGAGGCACAGACACTTTTTGGACTATTGCTTTAGTCCAAAGCTAACACCCAGTGCCTACTAACCTCCTGCTCAGCAGTGGTTTAAAAATCACCCTAACAGCTGCAGCCACATCCAAGAGATGGTAAAAGAATAAAGAATTTATTTTTTTTTTTAAGACATCTCAAATATTCACACTTGAAATTGCAGAAGTGCTTCTGCTTCTCCTATTTGGAAGGTAAAATACCAGGAAGGGAACAGCACCAAACGACCTACAGGACTGAAGATCACATTTCAGGAAAGCGTTTCATCTTCAGCAAGTCTTTCTGAATTAGCAATTTTGCACTCAATCTTGCAGCCTAAGCCGTCTAAAATAAAAGCTACGGGCAGCCCATGGGAATTTAAAGCACCTATTATCTGGGCACTTCACGTCCCAGACTGCTCAGATCCTCAGAAATTGCATTAGCAAATGGAGAATGCTATTTACCTTTTTTGGGGTTGTTGTTATTTTGGCCACACTACTGTAACAAAGGCATTGTAAATCCAATTGAAAGCAGTGTGTCTTTTTAAGCCTTGGCATCTTCTATTCAGTTATCTCTCCCTTCCAGATGCCAGGTAGACTGAGGAGGGTGCAAGGAGTTCAGATCAGTATGGAGATAAAGAGAAAAGAAACCTTAAAAACTGGAGATATCTGAGGGAAGTAAAAGGGAATTTTCAAGTCGTAGTCATTGCTAAGAAGCAAGGGGATCAGCATCAATGTAAATAAGAGCCCAAGGAATAATTTCCTCCAAAAGGCAGCACAGGCAGCCATTGCCAGCTCTGCTGCTGGTGGTGGGCACTGGGACTGCAGGAGAAGGGCACTTCTTGTCTGCCAAGGCAAGGCAAGAGCAAGGAGCGTTTGGCCTCACAGAGGCAGCCATGACCTCGAGGAGAATGCTGCCTCTCACCATTCATGGCCATGCACGTTGTGTGCTGAACCCCTTCTCCAGGGATGATGCACTCAGAGCAAAGCTTGACCCAGAGCATTTCAGAGTGTGCTGACCCTTCAACCCCACTATGGCCCCCTAAAGTGGGACTCTGCACCAAAGCAGATGCAGTGTCAGCCAAAACCAGGGAAACCCAAGCAGAGAGGGGTGTGCTAGGCAGAGGCTGGCTGTTCCTGCTGCTGTGAAATATGGTTCACTCAGCTTCAGAAAGCTGAAATGCCCTCCCTTGGGAGAAGAGGATTGCAAATTCTCCACTGCAGCACTGCCCCGTGTTACCAGGACACTAACTCTGGGACAAAACCCAGGGGTACAGCCAAAATGAGTTTAAAATCTTGCTTTTACTTTGCAAATCCTAAGCAGACTGTTTAAAAGGAGGTATTTAAATAAGCCTGAGTGAGCAAGAATGTGCATCACTTTTATGCTTTAGAGATTATTTAGACGTAGCTTCAGGCTGCAGATTTTCATAGAAATATAACTTTTGCCTTCAAGCAACCTTCTCTCAATTTCAAGGAAAATACAGATGACTCTAGGATGATTCCTCTGCTCTTATTCCCCTTTGATAAGCAAAAAGTTACACGCTCTGGCCTTCCAAATACCACCCTTGGCATTCAAATTAGTAGCCACCGAAACTAAACCAACTGCTTGTCTCAGATTTGTTTCCTTGAATTATAGAATTGTTTCATTTGGAAAAAACCTTGAAGATCATTAAATCCAACCATTAACCCAGCACAGCTCTCAGGCCCTTTGCAGATTCAGGCCTGCATTAATTGGTGTCACACATCAACCTTAATGCCTGCCCAGTACACCAGACTCAGATGTCAGTTATCCTGCATAACCAATCCTAAATCCTTCACTGAATTCCCTGCAGCAGACAACCTGCAATGAAAAGATCCTTGTAGCATGAGGAATATAGCAAGTCAAACAGGGAAAGCTCCCTGCTGAAACCATGATATCATATAGGCTGGAAAAAAGGGTCATTAAAAAAGAGGAGAGATTGAAGGATGAGGAGAGCTCCACAGGAGAAGGGGTACTCCTGCTCCTGCCGCCTCAGCTACCAATTCACAGGAGTCTTTGAAACCGTCCCTGTTCTCCAGGTTCATTCTGTGCATTCATTTGCTTTCATCTTCTGTCCCTTTCCTCCCTGCAAGAGTCATCTTAAAAGTCTGTTTGGAATAACTTCTGTGTGCTACAAAACATCTAACAGGGCTGGATGAATTTTAAAGGAGTTAATTTCAGTAATGCAGTAACTCATCGTCCTGTCATCTTTCCTATTAATCAGTGAGCAATATTTCAGTCTCCACTGAGCATCAGGAATGAATTTTGCAAACCTTACATATTGAACTTGTATTGCCTGAAAAATATTGTCTTCCTACAGTGAAAAGAACAAGAGGACAGAACAGAATAAGCTGTGCTATGACTTTATGTGCTTCCTGCTTCCTTATTCCTTTCAGAAAATCTATTAATAAGCCAGAAAGACACACAAATGTAAATATTCCTGTCTGTTGGGTATTTGCCAGTCAGTTCCATAATGGTTTCCAATTAGGCAGAGACTGTCAGACCACAATGAAGGACACCAGGGAACACAGGGTGGCATGAGAAGACCCACGCTGGGCAACTGGAGCCATAAAACAGGAACGTGTAAATCAGAAGCAGCAACAGCACCTAATTGCAAACGTTGCCCAGCAAAAACATTAGCATTTCACATTTATAATGCAAGTGCCAATAAACAAGGAGACATGTCAGCTATTCATTTACTTTCTGGCAGTCCAGCTGTGTGATACATTCCCATACGACTGCAAGATGATAGGAAACTGCTCATTTGTCAAGAAAGGGCAACATGGCACGTGGCATTTCAGCCACTAAGAACTCACATGGTCCTTTTATCTAGGGCTCAGCCACAGTTTTGCCTTGAATCAGGAGTGACTTCACTGAAGTCAGACTTACCCCAGGGAAGAGCAGTTCAAAGCAAGAGAATTACATAAATCAGGGTTATCCACAGCCCTGACACAGGGGTTTGTACCTGTAGCCCAGGTCACTGGGTCATCCATAGTCCCTGTGGATCATGGAGCAGCTGAGGTGCAGAGGCTGTTCAAAGGAGCACTCCTAAACCTTCCACAACTCAAACACAGATATTCTGCATGCCAGCAACTCCAAGCCCAATGCAAATGCCTTTTCAGAACCATTTCTCAGTGCCTGCCTCTTTGTTAAGGGGTTTTCAAGGTGCTCTGCACCTCCTGCCCGTGCTATCGATGTGTTTCTAGCTGAGCTACAGCACTTTGGTACTTCGCTGACTCGCACTCCATCAAGTACAAGACAAAATGTTCAATTTGCACAAAATTCTGATTCTGTGGTAAAAATCCTCACGTGCTCCTTGCTGAGCAGCACACAACCCTCTCCTGGTGCCCTACGAAACCCCTGCAAGGAGCCAAAAGCCCAGTTCAGCGAAACTGCCGGGGGCGTCAGTGAAGCTGTGCAGGGAACCTCTCGCTGGCAGAGCTCCCTGTGCCATGCACTCACCAGCTCAAGGGCAAGACAAGGGACAGCATATGGGACATTAAGTGCCCTTGTGGGTTATCTCACCGTACTTCTAGCTGTGGTGATATTCACATGTTGCTCTGCTGCCTCTCAACTCCAAGTGCAGCACTTTGCCCTTCACGGGTATCAATTTACCTCTTTCACCCTGAAAGTGAGCACTAATTCATACTAATAAATCAGATTTTAAAGGCATCAGTGTACTTTGCAAAGCCTACCTCAGTGATATTAAGCTCTTGTGCCACTTGGGTAGTACAGAGAACTGCCTTAGGCCAGTATAATTTTTACTCTAAATTTTAACAGTGTTAAATAATTCCTCAGTCCCTCCTAAGGAACAAGGAGCTATGGAACACAGGGCATTTCCTCTTTAGCTTTCTATATCCATGCTGCCTGAGGATAGGACAAAGTGTTAAACTAAGTCTAAACAGAAAAGGGGAGATGGGAAAACAGCTGCACCCAAAGAGATCCAGCACCTTTGCCTTGGGGCAGAAACATCAGCTGGCTCAGAGCCCCCCCATCTTTGCCTCTCCAAACGATTCAGGAGAAGAATGGTGCTAAGAGATAGCAGGATGCTGGTGGAAAGAGTCAGCCTGCCTCTCTGCTTCCCTGCAAGGCTTCCTTCCTCCCATATCTTAAATCCTTCTGCAATAACAAGCCTCTAGATAACAGCACTGAGATTAGACTTGCCAGGGCCTCAGCACTGATGTTCAAACCCCCAAGCAGAAGCACAGCATGTTTGGCACAGAGCAGCTGCGAGCTGCCAGAGCAACCAGTGACACACGTGAAGACACAGCAGTGTCACTGCCCATGGGTCGTACCTGCCCTACACGAGCCCTTTCAGGCAGGTGTGTGAGTCCCCTGCAGCTCAGTTTGACTCCTGCTGACTAAAGGCACCTAGAGCTCAGTGTGCCTGTGCCAGGCTGGCTCCCTGCCACGGGCACGGCACGTCCTCTGCCCTGGCCTCAGCTGGGTCGTGGGCAGGCAGGTGTCCTCAGGGACAGCACGGCTGCAAGGCTGAGGAATAGAAGGTGTGAAAGCACATCACCTTTGCTTCAGTCCAGGGTGAGGCAGGGAAGTGAATCCCATCTGCCTGGGCAAAGTGGCTCAGCCAGAGGCAGTAGGGCAGTGCCTGTTGGGAAGGAAATGCCAAGCAGGTTAGACATCTACAGTAGGATGGAGACAGAACACCTGAAGGAAGTCATCCACATATTCTACAAGCCTAAAGAACCTGCTTTCTTCTGCCTGCACCCAGCCATGCAGCTGTGTTCCAGAGGGGCAATGTGCTACTGAAGGCAAAACAGCACTTGCTATCCTGGGGGAAGGAAGAAATTCCCTTCTAATACACCAAGTTTGAGTGGGATAGTCTAACTGTGGGGATACAGTCGTGTGGTCAGACCAGCAAGAGAAGGAAACCAGACATTGTGGCCTTACTGGGAGTAAAAAAAACCTGAAGAGCAAAAAGAAGAATACAGCAAGACAGAGATAGCCCCCCCAAAAAAGGAGATGGCACAGAGAATTTAAATAGGTTGTAAAGAAGCAAGGGAGAAGCAAAAAACATTATCAGGAAAGGCTGAGGCAGAAGATGAGAGCAGTCAACTTGCCGAAGTGATGGAAAACCACATGACACCCCAGGCTGTGCCTATCAATTATGGGCTTCAAAGGCATTTTCTGCCTGGAGAAACATGACCAGCACTGTCTCACAGTGTGGTTTCATTACTAAAAGCCAATCTTGGCTCCCCAGGGGCTCTTGCTGCCTAGTGATTGTGGCCAGGCAGCTGCCAGTGCAGGCAAGCTGGACGGCTGGGCATTCCTTCCTGCACCCAGGAGGCCCTGCAGGCACCCTGCTGCCAGGTTCTGCCCTCTGGAATACACACACACAGCAAAAAGACATTTTCTAGCACACAGACATCAACCTCTGAGCACCAAATCACATCTCACAAAGTCTAAAACAAGTGATTTTGACTGACAGGCAGCTTCACTAATAAACAACAAACTTCCATGAGGCTTGGAAAAAAATGGAGGTTTGTTCTGCGCCACCCATCCAAGCCTAATAATCCATAGCCAAGGCAGTCCTGAACTTTCCACACTCCATCTGCTACAACAGCAGCATGGGGTAGTGAGATCCAGGGGCTAATTTCACACCGAAGGCAAACATTTTGGTCACCAAGACCCTTGGAAGATCAATACACATGGCTAAGACCTTCAGCAAAAGTCACCCAGGATGCCTCTGAGGGTGGTGAGCAGCAGCTAGAGGATAGAAAAGCAATTTGATAGCAAACCGTGAAAAACTTCTATGTTTGAATGATTACAGAGCCCCTGTTTGAATACATTTGACTGTCAGCTGGATTTTTATGGAGCAGACCACCTCAGGTTACCACACAGTCAGTGTGACTCAGAGGAATCTGGAAATCTGGTGAGAAACCTTGGAGACAGAACACAATGTTTCTTTTCTCCAGGACATTACTAAAAGCCAACAAAATTAGAATACAATAGCTTCTCTAGGGATTATCATCTGTCTTTGTGCACTTAAATATGCCAAGTATTTTCCTCAGAGCTGATTATACTTTTACACCAGTGCTGTCCAGTTGCTGAGGTCATATTAGCTTGGGAAAAAAAATTAACAGCTCACACATTTGTATGTCCCTTTTCAGGCATACAAATCCCAAGATGCAGCTGTGCAAGTTAATTATTTTTTACTGAGAGTGGCAGAAATGTTAATGCAGATGTCCTTTTCCACTGGAGGAAGCATGAGTTGAGCAAATTCACTGTTTGTCTGTTGGCTTGTACTTGGCAAAGACAGACATTTTCATGTGCTGCATGGATATTGGAGCAGCTGAAGTCAAAAGGCTCAATAGGAACAGAGAAATTGAGGCACATAGCAGAGGAAGCCTGCAGCAGAAGTGCCAGAATCAGAGTGGACCCCACCAATGGAATCACTTGGGCATGGACATCCATGCAGCCCCTCTCCAATATTCCCAAGCTAAATGTCAGACCAGGAATGATGTAGTACTGTCCAGGATTAACTGAGGGATCAGAACTCCATCCTTCCTTGCCAAAGGGTCCCCTTTGCAGCCATGTTCCTGTTGAAACCTGTTGATAACCTCTGTTATCCCAGAACACACTTGGACTTCTCTTGTTGCTCCCCCACCTGTCATATGTCCCAACAGCTTTTTTTGGCCACTTGTTTGTTTCTCCCAACAGATAGATTTGGGGAGGGGAAATCTGCTCCTATCACTCTTCCATCTTCCCATCCTGCCTTTCTCTCATGCACACATCTTACTCTTTGTTACACAACACCACCTCTAATTACACTGTCCTTTTTCTGGCCTTTCTCTACTTCCACCACATTTCACTGTTATTTATCAAGAGAAACCCAGGTGTCTAAGAAAGTGCTTTGGGAGAAAAGGTTGAACTCTGCTCCTTTTCTCTCTCCTGTCTCTTCCCACCAGCTTGCTCTCGGCACAAGAGTTATTTGAGAAAATGTTCCCTTGACTGAAATTCTAAAGGTCTCAGTTTTCCTCTTTGCAGTGGAACACAACTCCTGACGTTTTTCAAGTTTTCTCAACTTCCTTGGGAAATTGCAAAACAATCACAATTTTTTCAAGTGAAGGTAGAGACCTTCAAGAACACATTGCTCTGGAGGTACTGTGGTTCTCCAAAGGGAAAGCAGAGCATTACCTTGCCTTTGGAAAACCTGAGCAGAAGTGAATTAAGCTTAGCAGGAGCCTGAAATGGCACCTAAGGGCCTCCCACTGCTTCTGCTAAATCAGCCCAATTCCAGGGCTGTTTCAAAACACATTTCCTGCAGTGCCAATGCCACTAATTATAACTAATTCCAGCATAAAGTGTAAAGAAGATTCAACACCTGAGTCTTTAAGTGCAGGTTGCACAGAGGCATCTAAATAGCTTAGAGAGGCAGGGATTCCTGCCAGGAACCAAGATTAACCAAGGAGCCACAGGACATGGTGCACACTCAAGGTAGAACATGAGGGCAAGTAAGAACTGTACACCCCTCAACATTCCCATCAATCCAGGGCTTTTAAGGGAAAGAAGGGGGCTAGAAAAGGTCCTTTGGGTTAAATACCACCAACATACAGACAAAATCAGAGGAGAATCCCCTGGGATGATTTCCACCATCCTGCAGAACAAAGGTGCTGAGACATTTTATTGTGGGTGTGCTGCAGCAGGTAACTTGCTGTGCTGTACCCCCCTGGAATTACATCACTCTCCTCTTCCAACACAGTGTTAAACCTCCATATCCCAGCACTTGCCTTGTTCCTCAGAACCAGTGGCATTTCACAGACTTCACCAGGAGTGCAGTTTTGAAACACCACCTCCAGTGGGGAAGGATGAAGTGACCTGTGATCTGGGCCAGCTGCCAAGAACTGGAGAGGCAAGAGAGAGCAGGGAAAGGTTCAAGTGCTGGGAGGAAGATTCTGCACTGATCCCCAGCAAAGTACAGATTCTGGGTGAATACATCTGTCCAGCTCACACTGGGAAAACAGTGTCTCTTCTACCTCTGCCCCGGGCTGATCAAAAGCTGCTGGACCATACTGAGCAGACTTAAGCCAAGCAGCTCTTTTGGCAGATGTTTCTCCAAGTTTCCTTCTCCAGAATTCAAGGCAGCACTTACCTCTAGCAGAGCCATGTGCTGATGAGGTCACAGAGATCCAGGGCACTGACTGACAGAGCCCTGAGTACTCCTGGAGCAAGAGAACTTACATCAAGCTCCATGGGAAACAATTTTGGGATGACCTTTACTCTGAGATGAAGTCCCACACAAGTCCAAATACTTCTTTTTATTTGATGCTTAGACATCAGTAATAAAAGAAGTATACCAGAGGAGGTAAGGGCAAAAAGAAAGTAACACAGCAGTTAGGAAAAAGACAAATTAGGTGAATGTTGCATGGGGATAAGGCTCAGCTCTTTTCTCAGCAGTTCTGGGCAACTTGAGTAAGACTGGAGTTGGTATCTCCTTTTTCCATGAGCTTAAAATGGCTGCTTTTTTGTAATCTATTTTTGGTGTCATATTTAATACCATTGCAGAGGCATGTCTGGAATGATACAACAGCAAATGCTTACTGAGCAGAGACATTACTTTGACAAAACCCCTCCCTGCTTTTGTCTCCCTCTCCAGCTGCACTGTTCCCACTTAAAAAACACAGAGAGGTCTCCTGCATCTCCACAGGAGTCACAACTGGCTGAAGTGAGGGGCTGCAGCACACTGCCAGCTATCCGTGCATCCATGTGAGGCATTCCCAGCCTCCTGTTCTCTCCAGGGCAATCCTTAACCAGTTTGTTACAGCTCTCTTGCTGACAATTTCAACAGCCTTTCTCAGTCATCTATCCACCGGGATTGTGCTTTAAGCTGAGCAGCCCTCTAAGAAAAGCAGCCTTAAACACATCCCTCTGCAAACAGTGATCCAGATAAAACACATCCACTCCCCTCTGCCCAGGACAAGTTCCCTGTACATCTGCAAAATCTAACACCCCATCAGGGTCCCACATATTGTTCCAACTCAAAGCTTTAATGCAATTAGTTTTGTTACATTAAGAGTAATCACCACAGGCCCTCAGCCTTCAAAGGCCAACGCTGCCACTGTGGAGGGAATCCTTTAACCCTGAGCATTTGACAGTGACCACACCTAAGCAAGAGCTGGCTATTTCAGCAGAAGAATGGAAAATGGCAAGCTCATTCCCTTGTGTCCTGCCCCAACCTTCTCTCATTAGGGATGGCACTCCAGCAAACCCCACCAGCTTCAGCAGGTTATTTGTGTTAGCACAAATCAGGATTCCAGTGTCTCACCGGGAAAAATGCTTTGCCTTTCCTCCAGCAGAAGGAACTCCACCACCACCAGCAGTTTGAAATGACAGCAGGACCTGGACACCGAGGTATTTCAATGAGCTGGAGGGAAGCCTGTCACAAGCACACACCCTCTTCAAATGTCACATTAAACAGCAAGGAAAAGGGCAGGGAAAGGCTACCTTGTGATGGAGGTCTTGCTCTTGTCTTGAAGATAGACAACCTGGGGCAGATTCATCTCCTGAGTGCTGGCCAGCCTCTGCTTGATGATGAGAGACATCTCCTTCTGGAAGGCAGAGGGAGTCAGCTGAAAGGCAAAAAATAAGGCAAGAGACTCAGAAACGCCCTTGTTCAAAAAGGCTTTTCTTGTTCAAGTGCCAGTGATGAATTATTTGTGATCACAGCCACTAGGACAGTTATGGTAACCCTGGAAGTTACCTGCTGAAATATTTAACATCAGCAAATTAATGATATAGAGCAGAATGCACATGCTGTAACCACGTGGCTCTGTCCCAGTAGCTTATCCATGGTTTGATGTGACATGTTTGGGGATTTCTGCTCTTTGGGCATTTGTTTCCTCTTTAGTTTCACTGGACTGAGCTGGTGACCTTTGCAGAGAGTGGGGAGGAGTTAGCAGAGCTCCCCTAACTCCATCCTTGCACAACATTCACAACCCACAGTGTGGAGATGTCACTGCTGGGTGAGTCTGAGGGAGGCAAGAAAACAGCACTGTGCCAAGACTGAAGTGCACAGGAATGGCTCCAGGTTTCAGTGTTCTCTTTTTAATTAGCACTTGTTTTCTCTGTCTGGCCTCATAGACCCCTCCACAGAAGAACAGAGAGAAGTCCTTGACAGAGCCACAGCATTAGGGCATCTCCAGTCAAGTGAGCTCCAGTCAGCAAAGGGACATTTGTGGGTGGGAAGAAGGAATTGATTGCCCTGACTCCACTGCTGGGTTGGGTCTGTGCCCCACACAGGAGATGAGACAGAACAGCTGGTTTGGAACCTCTTCTAGCTGTGACCAGCCATGTCTCAAAGCTCCAGGCAGAGTTTGAGCTGCCCTCCACATGCCAGGTGCCCAAGGGCAGGCTGGTGAGAGCAGCACAGGTGAGTGTCACGCCCGACAAAGATTTACTGCCACACAAAGGGGATGGAAAGAAGCACACACTCATGGCTTCAGCTTTACATTGGTTTAACTTGGCTCTAGTCTCTTCTTCTCTGGCTTCGTTGCCCTTCTCTGGACCTGCTCTAGTGCCTCAATGTCTTTCCTGAATGAGGGGCCCAGAATTGGACACAGTACTCCTGCCTGTTGAGAAGTGCAAACAGATTTGATGTGATTATTTCACCAAACTCAAGGGGAACATTCACTAGGTACCTTTGTACACACAGATACAGCTGTGCACATCTCTGTGCCTGTGTGTGGGAACTGATCATGGCCTATGTGGTAAGTAATAGAGTGAACCTTGACAACCAAACTCTGCTGGGTCACTGAGGAGACCTACTCAGAAGTTTCTTTAACACTGGTGTCTCCAGGCTGTGGCATCCTTCAGAACTGGAGAACACGAGGCCTCCCCACCTTGTTTCCCATGGGCCACAAAGACACACCACAGCCTGCTGGCATTTCTCACCTTTCCCTCCACCCCCCTCTCCCATGACTACTGGAACCCTATTTACTGTAATTATTAACCAAATCCTTATTAATATCCAAGCTGTCTTTTATAACTCTTCAGAATATTCTCAGGAATTCAATTCCCACCAAAAGAATCTTCTTTTTGTGAGTACAGAAGGAAGGTGAACATCACTTGGCTGCTTAATTTTTCAAGAGCAGCTGACCTGATGTGACTTTGAGTCTGGCCCTACTAAGGACTCAGAGTGCTGTGAACAACCTCAAACCCAGGGACACTGCTGCCCCAAGTGCAGACAAAAATCAGAGCACATTCCTGCTTTGCAAACCAAGTGTCCACCCTTTGTGCAAGAATGTTTCTGCTGATGTTTCTACCTAATGGAGCAGAGAGTTCAAGACTGATTAAGAACTATAGTTTCTCAAGGCTAATTTGGTTAAGTTACAAAAATTATCCAACAAATATGACTCCTCCCAGGCGTGAAATTACCACACTGCCCAAGAGCATTTCTCCATGGAGGATGAGGGTCCTAATTTTCATTTAGTAACATCCAAATTCAAGGCTTCCTATAGGCATTAGAAGTTGTAACAGCATAAACAAAAGCATGAAACCATTAAAGGAACATGAGCAATTAGCTCAAACAGAAATGCAACATATGGGAAAGCAGGGCCACTTCAGACTTTCATCCTAGTGGCAGTTCTTCTCTAGCATCCTACCCTACAAGAAGCACAGGTAAATGGGGTCACGCCTTTTCCAATCACCAGCCTGACAACCACCTCTCTTTGTCTGTGTCACACAAAGTGGGTGTACGAGGAAGGGCAAGAAAAGAAAACCCCAGAAAGCTGGTTTCAAGCACTGACAAGATTCAAACATGCACAACATTTACTAAGCACTACTTTGGACTAGGAATAACGTCCCCTCCCTTTCTAGCAAACTGGACCAAGGAACAGATGAATTTGCACACTTCTTATTTTCAGAGACCTGGGAGAGCAGCCCTAAACTAGAATTATTTGCATCCTGACATTAAGTAAAATCTCTGATCATATTCCCTCCTGCTTCCTTCTGTTCCACATCTTTTATTTTTTTGTGTGCACTTGATTTATACAACAAGACATTGTCTACACAAAGGCGACTATTTCCTTTTCCTCAAGCTTTATCCACATCCACAACCAACCTAGTAACTCCATTCCTTTATTCTCAAAGCAGTTACAGCATTATACACATAATTCACAAGGCTGCTGTTTCCTTTTGTTCTTACACAAAACACGAGAGCACAGCACTGTCTTATGGACACCAGGACATGCTGCAGCAAGAACTAGGATTTAAACCTGGAAAAAACTATTTTTCAAGAGAGAAATCTAATGGGGGATAATACATTAATCTGGATTTCAGTGATTCATTACTGTGTCTTAAGAATAACTGGATTATTTGTTCCAATTTTCTAACTGCAATTTCATTTTACTTGAAATGAAGCCTGTCCATCATGCCCACAATGCTCATTTCCAGATAGTTTCTACTCTCCACACCCCCATCCCAGTCTAGCAGCTTTCCCTACCCTCTAGCCCTGGAGAGAAGCTCTTCTCTACCCCATAGTTCTGCTTCCCTAAAGCCTCCATGAGCAGCCTCCCAGACCTGGGGAAAAGAAGCAGAACTAAGAAATCAGGCCAATCTCCCTGCAGGGATAGAACGAAACATCAGCCATGACACAGCACAGCTCCAGCCCACCACCCCTGTCCCATGAGGGGAGATCTCCATGCTCCCCACCTCAGACAGCTCTGTGATACTCAGCAGGATTTAATTAGGTTCCCGGTCTAAGGAAAAGTCTGGGTAGGTAAATGGGTTATAAAACTGCTGTGCAGCTTGCAGTGATGGTGCAGACTTCTTGCTTAGCCATAGATGTTGGAATAAAGGGAGAATTGAGGAGGCTGAATCTGGGATGTCCTTGGTGATCTTCAGCTTGGCACCCTGTTCTGAGGATCTGGGTTTCCTGAGACGTGTCAGGAACTGTACCCCAGCCCTGGGCATATTTCTTCATTGCTCTTCTAGGTGGCACAGCTGTCCTGGCACAGCTGGTTCCTGTGACTGCAACAGTATTACAAAGTGCACCTTAGAGTGGCGCTTTGCAATGCTCCACAAGCTTCAGGTAAATTCATTTTAGACACTGCAGACAAGCCCATCACATCTTTGTTTAAGGAGTAAAGAAGAATTTACCAGATTGAATTACAAAGCAGGGATTTAATTTGTATTTTGCTCACCCAGGAAGGACCCTGATCATATCAATGCAAAGGACAGCAGGCAAATCTCCGTGTCGCCACAGCTCTGACAATGCCTTTGGGGGTGTCCTTTGGTGTTGCACCTGGTGAATACCCTCTGTTGAGCTTGTTCCAATTAAGCAGGCACACATTTACACACACAGCAGCCAAGGACACCCAACTGACAAGAGTATCTCTGCTGTCAGGTAGCTTCATGCATTTTTGGCACAACAGATGCTATAAACAAAAGCTTCTCAGGAGACTCTAGGCCACAGGCAAACCCAATCCTCACATCTGCTTGGCAGGGAACAAGGAACCCTCCATTTGGAAACCATCATTCATTATTTAGGAATTTACAATCCGGTCAGGGAGGATCTGAGCTCTGAAAAATAACTGGCTATCCAGCCAGCCAGCCTGTGGAGACTCACTCCAAAACATCCCCTGCGCAACATCCAGTGTAAGCAAAGCTCAGTGTAAATTGGAGACTTGGGGCAAAGAAAGCTCACCCTGTGGCACCCTTGTGCACTCAAGACACCAAGACAGAAGTGTAAGCAAAGGAAGCTGAATGGTGGGGGATGCTTCCTGGCTCAGAAGGCAGAGCTTAGAGACAGATGTCAAGGTGAGGCCCACCAAATCTCTCATACCTGGACTGAGATGCATTCACAGGGCTGCCTCCTTGTGCTCCTTCCCACAGCTCCAGCACCTTAGAACCAACCTTAGAGGTTCTCATCTGCTCAGCACAGGAGTGAACTCTGCCTGCTGCAGGCAAAGAGCTCAGCTGGAGCCAGATTTCATGGTCAGAGGACTTGCAAGAGAAGCCTCAGGTGCTTAGCAAAAGAAACTGCTGGCAGGAAAGGATATCCATGGAATTGCATGATAGAAATGACATGAAACCCACACAAGGCTTGCAAGCACCTCAGCACCCAGTACCAGACCTGATGCTGGTACCTCAGCCCACTCTCAACCTCAACAACTCTTCTCTCACACTCAGCTCTGTCCCTGCTACTGAACTCACCATATATTTTTCCAGCCCAAACCTTCCTCCCTGCCAGGCAGATGGAGGGGGCCCAAGCCATTCCTTGGTCCAGCTTGTCAGCCCAGACAATGTCATTTCTACATCTCCTACACTGCTGCAAGGAGAATGCAAGTGAGAAAAAGCCTGATCTGCAGGCTGGCACCTTGGATACTCAAGAACTAAGGAAAAGCCTTGGCTGGGGAGCTCTGCTCCCTGGATGACAAAGTCTTTTAGCTAATGACTATTTAATGTGCAATGCATAAGCAGTCTCTGGAGGGGGAGAAAAAAGACAAGAACCATCTTTAAAGTGAAGGAAAGATTTGTTTCATGCTGTGGGCTCACAGCTACTACTGAGGCTCCTTGCTCTAGGCAAGGCAGAAATAAAGGGTCTGCACAGGACCTGCACCCTGGTCCCAGGTGAGTGGTTTTGGCCATGACCTGTACTGGATAAATGAAAGCACTTTCACCTCTTCTCTTTAGGGCAGCAATAATAACCTCTGAACACTGCCTGGCTCATGAGCAGTCTCCTCCATTCTGCTGACATGCAGTGATTTGTTAATGCACCTTTCAGCTGCATCCCCAAGATGGAACATGGGACATTCCCAGCATCCCTAAAACCCATCCACTCCCTTTCTGAACCATCCCTTCACTTCTGCAGCATCAAGTCTCAGCACACAGCACAGGCTGCACAAGGCTCACATCCTGACCAGCTGCTTCACCTGCCAGGACACAGAGAGGTTGGGAATTGGCTGAGTTCTTGAAATGCTTCTGTAAACCTCAATCCCAACCAAGATGGTTTAATCTTAGACTTCCAAAGCCTCTCAATCAAAGTGAATGTGTGTTTGTGCCCAGTTCTTACAAAGGAATTTCAGTCTCTGGAAGACCTTAAATATTAACTGAATTCAGAGACACCAAGCTGGAGACAGGGAACCAGCCAAAAGCAGAAGCAGGAATACAACTGCCAAGCCTGACCTTGTCTAGCTCCAGCCTCATACCTGCTTCTCCAGCACACACACACAATACTGGCTGCCAAAAAAGTAAATATTCTGTATTTACTGGACTGCTGCTCTAAAACTACAGCACTAGCTGTAACCCCAAGGTGTTACAGAACAAGCTTTAACTGCACTGATTATTTCCTATCCTTCAGGTATAGGGTACATCTGGAGAACCTGGTATGAGTAATTTGCAACCTCCTGGAGTAGCCTAGCCTTTTTATTTTCTCTAACTACATACAGGAGTCTCCACTCAGCTCTGCTCCCAAGCTCTCCCTCCTGAGGCCAGACAACCTGGGCACCAAAAGCCACCCTCCATCCAGAGAAGGGACACAGCCACCAGCATCCCCCACTTTCCCCACTCTGCAGGGCCACACTCACACACTGGATCCTCTCAGCCAGCCAGCCTGTGGCTCTCCTTCAGGAGCAGCAGGGCTTCCCAGCCAGCCCCAACACCACCACGGCAACAGCACAGACATCAGGAGGCAGTGGTGGAGTCCGGAGGCGACAGCAGCCGTGACAGCAGTGGGACAAAGGGATGCTGAACACCCACCTGGTGACCACAGAGGAGCTGCTGTGGTCCCCCTCCCCCAGGGTAGCAGAAAGCTGCTGCACTTCCCCACATGTGCTGGAATACTGGCCATGCTTGGCTGGCAGTGCCTTGTCTCAAAGTAGTAACGGCAGCTCAGGGGCAGCACGCAGTGAACACAGCAAACACACAGTGAAACTCCCTCCAACACACCTGCAAGAACTGCAGCATGTCCCAAGGAAGCAGAGAGGGGACACACTTGCCCGCAGCCCAGCACAAAAGCAAACCAGGCACCTCAGCATTTCAGACAAGCTCCCCTTATCTATCCTAGAAGGGTGTGATCAAACCAGGCCCCAAACTCTGCTCTCTTTACAGGCACAGGTAACTGTTAGTTTGTGCAGGGAGCTGAAATCCTTCCTCCATCCCCTGGGAAAGGCTCTTTGCATAGCTATTCTCCTGCCGAAGTAAAAGAGCATGCAGCCAAGGGCAACAGGCACGCATGTTGCATTATTAACCTCTCCTTTGCTGCAGTGCTAGAAGGACACAGAGCCAGCATCCCTCAAAAACCCAACTGCAGGCTCCGAGATGAGACCTCACAGCACAGGCACACTGGCTGCTGAGCACCAAAACCAGAGACCCTGGGGGGGGTTGCAAGAGGCACATCAGAAACATCTCTCCTGTCATCACTGCTGTACTTACCAGATCAAACCAGTTAACAGAGTTAACTGGACACTTCTGGTGTCTTGCAGAGTACACAAAACTGCTGCAAAGGCTGCAATGAAGATCCAGAGAGAAGAGGAAAGTGCTGGCAGACAGCTCACAGGATGGAAGCAGTGCAGATGGGAGCACTCCCTACCCCCATTTTAACCCATGAAGTGCTCACTTCAAGAAAGGACTGACTGCAATGCTCAATCACTTTAGATGTTATCAAAATACTTACATTCCCTACTGAATAACTGCACTGAAATCACTTACCCAGCTGCAACCTTAAGAAGGTCCAGTCATGAAGTTCTAAACAAGCAGCCCACAGCCCTCTTTGTTCCTAACAGGGTTCATATTTGTTTTCTTCTGAGAAAAAAGGAAAATTAAGCTGGGTCCTTTTCACCATATTTCCCCTGCCTTCCTCTGAGCAATACAAACACTCATTGCAAGGGAGAACAAAAATGTATTTTTTTGGTAGCACAGACCTCAACACACAGCCTTGTGTGTTAAGGTCTGTGCTACCATTATTAAACCCAATAAACATAATTGGGTTTATTTTCTCCCTTTTTATTCCCTTGCTGGGAATCAATTTGGTTTCCTCATTCTTTACTTAATTTACATCTCACTTTCAAACCCTGAAATGCTTTTGTAATCTTTTCTAAATCAAGACACTATTTCAAATTCCTGCCTTTTAGAGACCCTGACATGAGCTGTGCAGTTAACTAATTTGAAAAGAATAAATTGTTTTATCTTCACTGCCTCTTAAAAGAAAGCAAAATCCTTGACCCCAACAAGTGTAATGCCTCCAACGTTTTCTTTTTCTTTAGTTCTATGAAACCATTTAATCCAGCCAGCTGTCTTTATGTCAATACAAAAGAAAATTTACAAGCCAGCAGAAGTTAATCACAGTTCAAGGGGAATCTCTGACATGGAGGTTAGGAGAGGCAGTAACTGAGGCTGTACCTGCCAGGAGACAGTGCCTTGGAAAGATGGGTGGGCTTTGGATGGAGGCTCACGCCTGACTCAGCAAGGTACTGCCACAGGATCTCAGCCTCAACAAAAAAAGGGACAGATGTCAAGGGTGACAATATCTGTGCAGTTATGAGATGATTCAGTAGTTGTTCCTGGGGCTTCCACTACCTTAATCTCAACTGCCTTGCAACCTGTTTTCTGGCAGCTAAAAACCACCTGAGACCCTGTGATACTGAGGACAGAAACATGCAGCAGCAGCACGACCCTGTAGCACCAGGGCTTAGTGGTTTTTCCTAGTCACAGAGGCAGAGCGGGGCTCAGTGTCTCTTCCCTCACACCCAGCCCTTCTCTGCTAGCATGGTCCTGCCAGGGCATTCTCCATCCCACCCACCAGCCAGGCTGGGAGCACCAGGCTCTCCCCTGCTCCACCCAAGACACAGAACAGCCCAAGCACACAGCAGCCCTGTGGAAATGGACATCTCATGCCACTAAAACCATGGCAACACCTCAGCACCCAGCACAACCATCCCACAGTCAGCACCAAGAACCACCCCAAATGCCAAAGACAGGCCTTCACTCCAGCTTCTCCAGGCTAAGGAAAAACCGTGCTTAACCAGATCCACTACAGCTGGGCTGGCACTTGTAGCTTCGGGCATCACCTGGCAGCTCTGCTTGCTGTAGGACAGGTCTCCTTGGCTCCTGCCTTCACAGCAAGTCAGTTATCCCAGCCCAGCAGGTCTAGTGCCTCTGCAGGGCACCTCCAAACACCAACAGCTGGCTCTGTGATGAGAAGAAAGGGAGAGAAAGATTAGAAAACACAACAGCTGTAAGTGGGACACAGGGAAGGGACAAACCCAGCCCATGACACACATTTCAACCTGAACCCACAGGAGCACCTGGCATGATTAGAGCAGCTACAAAGCACCAGGCTGTTCAGAAGCAGCGCTGTGAAAGGAGTAGCTTGTTTTATTTATCACTCGAGAAGCACCAAAGGAACAAGCTGCTGTCCTTGCTGCTGGCAGCCACCTGGTGCAGCTCCCTGCAGCACGCAGGGCTGTGCTGAGAGGTGCTGGGGCAGTCTGCAGGCACCGGCGCTGCTGGGCAAGGAACTCACCCACTGAAGCAGGCACCAAGAAAAAAAATTAAAGCCAAACATGGTTTTTCTTGCACTGAGCAGCTGCCTTCAGAGGTCCAATACAACCACACAACGGCCACAATTGTAGTCTTTGAACTCAAGCAAAATCCCAAAGCATTTGGCTGGATTGCTTAAGGAGGGACTACTGGATTGCCTTTGGCTTAGCCAAATATTTGACTGCATTTGTATCCAAATGTCTTCTGCTTAAAAGATTGGGAGTTTTGCTAAAAAACAGCCATGCAGAGGCCATTCTGGGTTGGAACATGAGCCAAGGCTTTCTGATTTTTAAAAAAGGCACCTGGTACATCCTCTAAAAGAGCCTCTGCTCCCTGCCCTGGAGGCACTGTCAGACTCTACAGCTTTTATCTGATCGAGATCTCTGTGCTGACTCCCATCTTGTCATATATTGGCAGTGGGAGCAGAGGGACAGATTGTAACTTTCCATGAAGAGGTTGTCCAAGTTGAACTGTTAAACAAGCTCCTCAGGTTCTTCCTTTGAACCTCTTCCCATCCTTCACACATCCCAAGAACTAGCATGAATAAAAGAGACAGAAATAAAACTAGCCCCAAACATGTCGAGATTCTCCTTGAGGGAAACATTCCCACCAATGAAAGACCAGCTTTGTAATAGACATATGGCCTCAAAAGCAGAGGGGAAAACCCTTCAAAACATAAAGCAGAAGCAGAGTCACTCATGGAATTGGAGTGGTTGACTGGAAAACCTGGTCAGCTGGGTCTGTGTAGCAAACACCAAGGGCCTGAAAGAGTAAACCTGTCCAGCCACTGATACCATTTAAAACAACTGGGGGATTAGAAGACAGAGAGTATCCCCATTAAAAAAAAATCAAATAAATAAATTATAAAAAGTTAAAAGATAAGCACCCGAGTGGGGGCAGGAACAGCCAGGTTTGTGTCTTGGTGACCATCAGCACAAGCATGTCTGAGTTCCAAGGCTGAGCTGCAGGACAGACCCACCTGACTGGAGCTGTCAGCCTCACTGCAGAGTTTTGGTTTCCCATTATAGGAACAGCTCAAGAGGGTGCAGGTTTGATTTGAGCAGCATCTCTCTGCCAAGGATGAAAGCAAAGACCTGAGTACCCCATTTGTGACTTCCTCTCACATTGAAAAGTCTTCCTAGTGCACTCTGGCACCTGATCTCATTAAAAAGGAAGAGAGGGAACAGATGGAAACATAAAAAGAAACTGTCAGCTGCCAGCCACTGCTCCCATCCTGTCTCCACCTCTCTCCCCACTGCAGCAGGAGTACAACCAGCAGCTCTTGCAAGGACAGGGCCAGCAAGAGACAAGGAGGATTTCAGGTGGGCAATAAACAGTAGGAATAGATAACATCTTGGTAAATAAGAGCTCCTTTTGTCAGGAAAGGCAACATATGAGAACTATGCCACGTCCAGGAGCCCTCCTGTCCTTGCAAACAGCAAGGAGTGGCGTGCTGGCTGAAACAGCCACCACGCCTGAAACCTTTCCAGCATGACTCCACCCCCAGGCACCAACAAACCCGGGAGCAAAGTCACAGCAAAGATGAGCTGGGACCCCCAGTGGGGCCTGTAGGAATCTCTCATTCCTCCCAGCCTGTAGTTCAGGTATTAAAGCATTTCAGGAAGCCTTGGCAGACCCAGGGGATGTCCTATAACCAAGAGCATAAGAGAAGGGACACAGAGCCACCACCCTTCCGTTCAAGGTGTTTGTTGCATGCCTGTCCCTGAGCATCCCTCCTTGGGTGCCACCACAGAGACAGCCCTGCAACTTTCCCTCTCAAAGCAGCACAGGGACCCCCAAGGCAAGCAGGCCACAGAGAGGAAACCTTCCCCATTTCCCTCACCATCTCCAAACATTTTCCTTTCCCAGAGAGAGAGAAAAAATAAAATTCCCCTCCCCATGCCAGAGGCAGCACTTAAGGTGGACCTTAGATGACAGTGAAGGTCACAAATTTGCACTCATCTAATTAGAGCTCTGCCTAATCAGAGGTATCAGGCAAAGGGACCAATCTCACAGAGGCTCAACTTTCCATATTTACCAAGGAAAAGGTGAAGTCACAAGAGATAGCAAAAAACTTGCACTCATCCCAGTGCTGGCAATGCCACAGGGAGACTGATCTATCCTCTCTCTGTAATTAGCCTTATTTGAAAGCAGCCCAGTGGTTTTAGCAACATATAGAATCAGCTTTCTTAGTAGAAAATGGCATCTTTCACCAGACTAACTTGATGGGAAGAAAATGTGCTACTGACAAACCTTATCTTGTCCATTTCCTTGAGCACTGCTGGCTAGATCAACATACCTTTAAAACAAGTGCCTGCAGCAGTCCTGAGAGGCAGGGAAAACAGCATCTCAGCCTTGTGGCAGAACTGTGATGCAGATGATACTGCACAGGAAAATTAAGGTGTAAGTTTATTATGCATCAGCTTTTCTCCAGCAACTACCTACAAGCAGGGTCTTGTCCTACAGCAGGCACAAGGTGTCTTGTCATGGGGCAAACTCCATGTTTGCTGTGGGCTTAGATGCCCAGCATGTCTGCGGTCAAATTACAGCACGTCCCTCAGTCACCCACCTAAAAACCTTGAAGAGAATTGGAAAGGCACTGACCATCCAGCTGGTGCCTTTGGCCCTCAGCATCCTCCATCACTGAAAAAATCAGGAGAGGGCAAGTAAAAATCATGCCCAAGCACCAGGAACCTCTAGAGGCATCCATCAGCTGAATTGCTGAGACACAAATATCTAAAGTCTCTCTTTAGCACAGCCTCAAGGCAGATCCCTTTTTTTTAATCCTCCCTGGCTGCTGCTCCCACCTTTTTAATTAGGAACTGGATGCTAATTTCTCTCATATAAGTTCACAACAACTTGCTGGGCTGAACACAAAAAGATGGCTTCAGTTTAATTTTCCTATGGCTACAAGACAGAGGTTTCCAAACCTGTTTGGAAACTATTTTTTTTCCTGGCTGGTCTTTCCAGCACTGAGAACTCCTTTAACAAATGATATCTCCGTACAGAGATGTCTGGGATTAACCAAGCCAGATACATCAAACCTTCACAAGGAATAGCTGGGCTGCAAAGGGAGCTATGAATCTCTTTATGGAGCAGACCCGGGAATTAGCCCAGCAATGAGGCTGGTCAGGAAGCCAGTTTGTTAAATAACACTTCTCCAGGAGCAAAAGGAGCAACAGCTTCGAAGGCTGACTGGGGAAGGCTCCAGCTGCTAACACAACACTGCTCCCTCCTCTGCTGCTCTGAGAGCCCTCCCTCCCCACACAGAGGCAGCAGATCAGACAGCAAATCTCCCCTCAGACAGGACATCTGAGGCTTTAATGGCACCTTCAGACCCTTGGCTTTGCTCCTCTCCACTGCTCAGCAAACTTTTCTGCCTCACCGGACACACTGGTCCCTGCATGCCCTCAGCTCAAGAGGGGACCCTGGGGAGATCAGACCAGCCCCTCCACGCTTTCAAGCTCACTGGGCTTCATCTCCGTGCAATCCTCAAACCTTGCACATAAGGGCAGCCTATTTTTTTCGTCTCACTGGCAAACTGAGCTGAAAAGCAGTTGGGAGGAACATTCACTTGGGAAAGCAGGATTTCTCCTTCCCAGCAAGTAGCATTTGCAGGGCAGCAGACAAACTGGCTGACATTTGCAGAGAGCTCTGAAGGCACATAACCCTCTGGAAATGTGCATCATCAGTCCTGCTATTCTTGGCCTACTAAGCTTGTTTGTCTACCACAAAAGCTGTGAGAGAGCACAACTCTTGCACGCGTGCTGTCTCCCTGGGAACTAATCCTACGTTTGTCCTCCTTGACTTAAGTGTTCATTTGAGCCCGCAGCAAAATTTCAAGGCCTGGAAACACCTGGCATGAAGTGAAAACAAAGGTCAGGTATCGAGCACAACCTCTCCTGGGGATGTACACCCAACAAGAAACCCTCTCTCACTATGCTCATAATCCAGGTAAACAGCTGCTCTTGGAGACAAGCAATCCAAGGAACTTTCCAGCACATCCCTCCCAAAGCCCTGCTTGGTCCCTTGGCAGGGCAGGGGCTGCTGCCAGCATGGGCTTCCTGCCTTCCCAAATCCCCCCCTTGACATTCCCACTTGCCCCTAGTCTATGTACAAGTCCACCTGGCAACTTCACAGCAACAGCAGTTGTGATTCCAGTAAAATAAATTCATCTGGAAGAGAAAAGGCAGGTAGCATCTGCTCCCTGCCAGAACCCATAGCAGACATTTCTACATGTTTTATAAGGCTCTTTTCACTCCCTTTCACTCCACATAAAGCAGACTGCACAGGCAATCAGTGGGATCAGGCACACAACCAGGGAAAGATTTAGGTGGAAGAGACTTTGGATGTCTCTGGTCCAACCCCTCTGCACAAACCATACAATTTCCGAGTTCAAACAGATTGTGTGGGGAGTCACCCAGCAGTGGTCAGGTATCTCCCAGGATGGAGATCCCCCACCTCTCTGGCTCACAGAAGTCTTCACCTGCCTTTAAAGTTTCCAGACACACATTTGTCAGCTACAAAATGGGCTCCAAAAGATACCATGTGCCATGACCCTGTAGTCCCTGCTCTGTAAGTTAACCTCAGCAGAGAGCTTCAACGTCCTTGGCTCCCTGAAAAGAAGAAAAGGCTTCTATTGTGGGTGTTGTTTGTTTTGAAGCAGCCATGTGTTGAACCAAAATGCCAACTGTTTCATACCATACAGCAGAAAGGCACTGAGGTTATCTGCCCTGCACATACAAGTGCCAGAAGATGGGTAACAGACCAAGAATCCCATGGAAATAAAAGCAACCTCTTTTAGCCACCTTTATCTTTGGTCCCTCTTCTTCATGGCCTCTTGCAGTCCAACAGCACCAAGTAGGCAATATCAAGGCCATGGCATCACCACCATCTGTTTCACTGCCTGGGCAATCAGCTGAATATAAACACAGCACATCAGAGATGGGCACCCAGACAGTTGATTGTACAAACCAAAGGGATCAGCCAGGAAATAGTAGAGAGGCCTGAGTCACAAACAGCCTGACAGAGCATGTTGTAAATGGGCTGATGAAAAGGAAAAAAAGGAAAAGGGTTCCCAAAGCACCTAAGCCATACCACAGAGGAAAGGTCAGAAAGCAGGGAACATTCCAGAGTCAGGCCAGCTGTAAGTGAACCCAGCTCACGGCTCACAAAAGCAGAGCTGTAACACGTACTAAGTGCCAAGATTTGCTCAGCTAATATATGCCAGACAGCAACTCTATTTGTTTTCCACTGGATGAATAATCCTTTCTATCAGGATGCAATCAGGAGCCTAACTCCAATTTAGCTGGTCCAGCCTTTCCTCTGATTAGGAACCTGGAAATCTCAGCTCAGCCACTCACAAGTTTCTTGCTTGCAGGGAGATTGTTTTTAAGAGCCCAGCAGATTAAATACAGCAAACATTCACTGCAAAAATCAAAGCGAAGCCAGAGCTGCTGCTCACCTCTTTATACAGCTGCAGAGCATTTTAGTTGAGGGAACAGAGCAAAGGATCATTCTTTTGCTGATCCCCTAAAATTAAAATTATGCAACTGGTTTGCATCACTCATTGCCATCCAAGTTTCAATGATTAAAGGTGTTCACTTCTTTCTGGAGTAGGGCAAAACAATGAGGACTTGCCACCTCCATATGCCTGCACTTTGGACTTTTCCATATGTGACCTACACAACCACTGCAATGACAGAGTGCAAAAACCAAAGTCTCCCCTAACATTTGATAACTGAGCCTAGAAAGGTACACCTCACAAAACAGCTGGGCCAAGACCTGAAACAAATACATGTCCAGGATATGGGGAAAACAGGGAGGAAGATGCAATGCTGGAAGCACCAGATTCCTGAAGCTAATGGCAGTATGGATGCTCTCTAGACAAAAAGTTCTGCATGCTGGATTCCCATCACAATATTAGTGGGGGGTCTGAATGTTTAAGGCTGTCCTCTACCTTGCTAGAAGGATCTGATTCCTACAGATATGCAGTAGAGGTTCTTAATTCACTCAGTCTAGGGGGAAAAAAAAAGAAAAAATAAAATTTAAAAAAAAAAATCTGTATCCTAATGATAAAAAGCGACCCAAGCTGAACTTGGGACCACTGTGGAAGTCACTGTCAGAAGCCCAGGACAGAAAAGCAAACATCTCTCTCCAGTCTCCATCAAAAGACATCAAAAGGGAATGATTCCAAAGTGCTTCCTACCTTCTAGCTAGTAAATCAGTCACTTGCAGACCAACCAAGTCTTTGAGAAAGTGTCTGAAATCTCTACTGCAAACACCAGACAAGCTCCCGATGTCTTCAGCACAGGGCTGGCTGAATTATCCCCACCCAGGGAATTAGCTAAACACAGTTTAACTCATTTGTCTGCTTAGTCCAGAGTGCTTTTAAATCCCCACATATTGATTCAAGTTGCCAGAGGTGTTTTAACCCTTGAGACCTCGAGATGCTAAACACTGGTTGAGAAAACAATCTTAAACATACATGTCTTATTTTCTTCAGTGTTTAAATTACAGTGATTGAATTGTTCACCCATCCTTGCTACCAGCTCTTGCTAGGAGTAGGGTTCATTCAGCTCCATTTTGCATGCAATTCCTGCTTAAAATACTGAGACGAATCAACAGATTCTGTACTGGAGGAAAAGGTAGCCCTGCCTGAACCTCTGTGCATCACACAGTCCTAATCTGGCTCTGCAAATTAAGGGCAAGAAGCAGGATAGAAACAGAACAACTAATAAATTGGCATAAACTGCTGGATTTTGAGGCCTAGTATGCCCCTCCTAAATGAGACACCCAAACCCACCTGGGCCAAAGGACTGTTCCTTCAAGTACAAGAAGCAATACAGTAATCCCTCTGTTCTTCTCCTGGTTCTGGCCACCAGGGAGCTGTCCATCAACCCACAGCCAGAAAAGCTCATATCCTAATTAAAGGCAACATTTAAAGCCCAAAGCAACAAAGAGCTTCATTGGCAGCATGTGGCAAGCGACAGAAATACAGAAGCTTTTGGCAACAATTCTTTGAAGGGAAAACTAAAGTTTATAGGAATCACTACTGGAAGGCTCTTAGGGGAAAGGGTTAAACATTGTCAATTAGGAGATTTAAGCATTGCCTGGGAAATGTCAAATGCTGTCAAGAAATGACAAAGCTCTCGTAGTGATGCCCTGGCAAAGACCTCATCTCTGAGAATGCAGACTGATGGATCATCAGCCCTGCCAACAGAAAGTAGTTTATTAGCAACTGGTACAGAGAGTACAGCAACCTAAAAAAAAAAAAAGTCACTTCACCAAGACATCCAGCATCTCCCTCCAGTACCTACAGCCACATCTGCAGCCCAGCCCTCATGTCAGAAGTCCTCTCAGAACAACCAGACAGTGCTTTCAGGCTTCCAAACCCTGGCTTTCTGGAACCTGCGCTCAAGCCACTTCAGGGAAAAAAAAAAGATTAAGATGTTCCTTAACTTCATCAGCAGACTTCCAGGAATTTTCTCACCTCAGAGAAAATGAAATGAGAGGAAAATTTTTATTCATTTGCTCCAAAGCAAACTAAAACCAGCTACTGCAGCAAAAAGACAGCTATCACTGGAGTAGAGCTCTTCAAAGCCCTGAAATAAATAGCCTTGCCTCTGGCTTCCAGCTGCATGGAATTGCTTTACACCACCTTACACAATCCCCAAAATTAAATGCCTCCTACAAGTTATCAAAGAAACAGCATTAAAAATGTTGTTGATGCCCACAGGATTAGGCATTAGCTTCTAAATTTCCCCTTCCTTTGGTCTCCAGAGCAAACCTTCAGGTCCAACTCAACCCCAGCATTAGGCTAGTCTTCTGAAATGGTAATGAAAGTGCCTTCAGCAAGATCAGACAGACCACAGAATCTTCCTTCCTTATTAGATCAAGTCTTGCTGTCTCTGACCAGCTTGATTCCCACAACTTGGCCTGTGGCAGCTGAACAACCACAGAGCCTGAGCAGCAGATGAGGCAAAGCCAGGGGAAGAAAAGCAGGTGTGAAAGAGACTGACAAAGTGAGGAGCACTGGGATCTGAATGTCACATCATCCCTTCGGAAATGCCCCCATCTGGCTCCAGAACTATAGAAGCTTGTGCTCCAAGAAAGAGACACCTGGTGCTTTCTCTGCCCTTGCTTGGCACGTCAATATTTAAGCAATAGATGCCTTTACATCAACTCCAAGATATCATTTGAAGGGAAAGAAGGAGGGGGGGACAGAAAGAGAGAGATGGGGAGCAATATACCTTCCAAGGAAGATGAAAAGAATAAAGGCTTCACAAAACCAATCCAGGTTTCAGACATTTTTGTATCTTTACAGATGTCACTATACAAGGAATGGCATAACATGAAAATCCATTTCACATGGAGAAGACAAAAGCTTAGGAGAAGAGCACAAAGGACAGCGCTGCAAAGTCTTTCAAAGCCAGTGGAGCACACCTCCTCCTGGGGGTGGCCAGCTCTAATTGCCACATTGCTACCCAGTAATGATAGGAGGAAGGGAGTCAGGACAGCTGCAGAAAGTAAATGAGACTTCTCAAAGGAGAAAAAAGGAAAGAGAAAATAACTAAGATCTTTTTACCATGCTATTTGTGACAAGAGCCATCAAAGTATGAGAGTCTGATGGACAGCTGGGGAGAACAGTCAGGATTCAACAAAACTGTTCAGACAGGATAAAATCAGAGTGAAAATTAACATTCATCAAAAGAAATAGACTTTTGCTTTGCCCTAGAGGTACCACTGTGTCACAAGGTAAATATCTCATTCTGTTGCCCAGATGCAAACCAAGACCACTCTTTTCCTGAGGGGACTGCCACAGCTCTGTAGGAGGGTAAGGATTGGACACCATCTCTTCTCTAGCTGAGAAAGAGAAGCTCCCTCCTGATCTGACAGGTTCACTTTGACAGGCATCAGAGTGGGCTGTCCTGCTCACAGTCATGTATGGTAGGATGGGCAATTGTTCATGGACTTGTCAGAGCCACAGAGGAAGCTAAATCCAAAGATCAGTCACTCTAACTTTCCTTTCTGCTCTAGTTTCATAAGGTTTTGAAAATATCTCTGTGACTTACTTTTTGTGCCAATGATCCCATCTTCATCAGGGTTGGCTCTCTTTTCTTAAGTATAAAGGAAAGGGCACAGGAAACTTGATTGAGCAAGTTGTTTCCCTTCTGTGGGGGGCATTTGTCAGACTTCCACCACTGGGAGACAAATTATCTTCTGGTGCAAGGGCAGAGAGTTCAGCACAGCTCTACTAGCAAAGAGCTTGGCCCAGGTCTCCCTTGTTGATTCCTGCTTTTTAACAAGCATTGCATTTTTAAGTCAGGATTTTAAAAAAGGGGGCATCCACACAGCTGAGGATTCCACTCCCTCCTCTTGCCTTCCACAGCAGACCTAACACCCAGGTAAAAGGAGACTTGGGAGTCATCAGATGTAACATCTCATTTATTTGTTACAGCTGCCCCTGTTCTTTCCCCCATATCATTATGGGCAAAATATATGGCAATTACTGTCCCCCCTGCTGTTACATTCTCCACCAGCTTTTGAAGTGCAGCTCTGAAGCAGAGCGCCATCTAAATAGAGCCAGCTTTGACATCTGGATCCCAAAGTTCAGTGGGAAATGGGCAGCTCAAATCCTTAACAAAACATCAAGCAAGCCACCTAGGACATGCTGCCCTGTGCTGATTCCCTTCACCACATCAAAGGTGACAGTGTCATTTGACAAATCGCTCCTTCTTGCTTTACAGGATTTGCGTGTCAAGCATTGCCTCCAAAGTTTCCCATTTCCCCTACAGAGCAAGGTTACCCCAGCATTTAAAAATCAGTCAACAGGTTTACCTGACACTTTAGAGTCAGCTAAGGCAGAGCTCAGCCCTGCACAATTTACAGTGCTCCTGGAAGCTGGTGGCGACAGCTCAGGTAGCCGTGCATTTAGAAATATCCCTTCTCTGGGCACAGCCTCGTCTCACCTGCCAGAGCCCCCACACAGTCCACTGGGCCTGAAGGCAAATTTTTCATTGCCCTTCAAGTCCCAGAAGGCCGGGACTTGAAAGGGACACCCTAAGGCATCACAGTCAGAGCGACCCTGGCTGTAGTGAGGGAATAAAATAAGTCAGAACGTAACAGCTCTTCCAGGTAGTTTCCAGAAATCCTCAAACAACAGAGAATTATTCCACACAATAGCTTCTGCATCTTGGGGAGACAGAGCCATGCATTTGAATACACGTACACCCAGGCTGAACAGGCTTGTAGCTGGGTGCTCTTCTCTCTTCATTTGACTCCTCAGCTCTAAATTCCGGTTCTGCGATAATTCCCCACATAGTCAAACTACAGTTTCAGGCATGCCATTACCTGAGGAGGATATGATCCTGGAAGCGTGACTGACCACAATTCAATCTTTCCCATAAGAAACAATGGGCAGAGGAACGTGTGCAGGTATTCCAGAAATGCACACAACCTAAACCCACAGGGATAGCAGATGTGGCATGGAAGATGGATAGACAAGCAAGACCACTGGGGCTGTCAGCTGCCAATTCAACACCTGGTAATGACTGAAGTATTAAAGGAGATTCTGCTTTTAAAGTACCAAGAACTAACTGCTTATTCTGAAGAATTAACTAATTGCTTAGTCTGAAGTTGAGTGGAAAATCCCTTTACAATGCAAAATTAAACTTCATCATGCCCTGGTGACCCTGTCTGACCCATCTTCAAACACATCATCCTTCTGAAAGATCTCAGCTGTTTCACCTGCGAGACTGAACACCGTACAAATCTCTCACAGCCAGTGGTCCTGCTGCCTCTTCCAATCCATAACATTTTCATCACCATCTTCCTGATGCCTGCTGCTCACCGAGGACAATTAAGGATGAAGGATAGCAGGACAATGACAGCAGTAACCAGAGCAGGGTATTAAAAAGCTGACAGCAGAGCTCTGAAACAGAAGGCACAGACAGCAAGGTGTTACTGTACACAAGCTTCCACAATGCAAACGCAGTATAGACAGGGCTATAATCTCCTCCCAGGCCTGGAAAACCCAAGCCCTTCAGCAGCAAGTTTTCTTATCTAAGTCTTAAGGACAGAGGAGCTTCACTTTGATCCAGATCCAGCTCAGCTCTGAGCTGTGCTGTCATTTTGAGGTGCTCCCTCTGCTGTAGGGCATTCTCAGCATCAAGGCACAAACCACTAAACCAGAACATGTACACACAAGGTTGGGGGCAAGCATCCTGATGTCCTATTCCAAAAGTAACTTGCAAAGCAAGGAAGTCTGTCTTATCCTCAGAGAGCTTGCAATAAGCATTAACAATACGTGCACTACCACTTTAACTACTTCAAGGAATCCCTCCCACCCCCACTGTCTGGTTCACCAAGCACAAAAATACCTGCTCTGGATCAGCCCTTACTGTTTTTCTTCCCCCACACTGCCAGTTCTGGGTTGGACATCACCACTCGCCAGTCATGACTCGTTTTAGAAGCGGGTTTGTTTTGAATGTTACGTTCTATGTTTGCAGTGGTACTTGTGCTTTCAGGCTTGTGTCTTCAAATTCTTCTTAGCTGTTGCAGGCACTAACAAAAAAACACAAAAGAGAACAAAAAGCTCTCATAATTCTAACACAAATAGCCTGGGATTTCATGAAAAGTTCAACACTGAAAGGATGTGAGGAAGATTTTAAAGACCATCCTGCCATTAAGAGTGCACAAAAATAACACAGCAGAACTGTGGAGAGTCCCATCAAAACCTGCAAAGCCCTAATTCATGCCTTGCTTTTGTTTCAACCCTCAGCTTCACGAGGCTCAGAGTCCATCCACACGTGTGTCACATCTCCCCAGCAGCAGCTTTCAGATATATGGATCTCTTACACTCAGTTTGCCAGTCAGGTCCTGTTTCAGTGGTGTCACTGCACCTTGCTTTGATTCAGTAAGGGTCAAACATTAGCATTTCCATTTGTCCATGCTCGTAAGCCAAGACTATACTGCAGAAGCCTGGGAAGGCTTCTTGGTACAGAGACATCTCCTCTGGAATTAATGCACCTTGCATCAAAGTCTTAATATTTTAGCAGGAACCAAGACTTCATGTGTTGGCCCTATTCCAAAAACTTGGGATACTTACATCACATGCACTAGATTCAAATAAAGAAGCATTATGATTTAGTTAATTTTTTCTGCTCCATATATCTCCACAGGCATAAGAAACAGGCTTCTGAATTTGAAATGGAGCCTGAAGTTTCTGCAGAGCTTCACTTCCCAAAAAGCAAATATTTACATCCACTAGCACCAGCTGCCTCTTTTCTTTTTTCCTCCGTTTCATTTCCAGATGCATTGTTGGTACATCTGCTCTATTAATTAAAACTGATTTACACAAGACAAAATAGAATCATTATTACAAGCCTTCAGTGCAAATGAGTGACGTCTAAAATTGCAATGACATATTCCAAAATTCCCATGTCCCATTTTTGCACCTTTGCTGCTTGAAAAGTGTTTAGCTCTGTTCAAGTCCATTGGGCATTCCTATAGCTGAAAATCAAAAGATATTTCAACATAACCTGACTCTCCTGACTTGCTCTGAGCTCCTGCCATGAATGATTAACACAGTGAAGAATGAGGGGAAGGCTGGTGGTGTTTGGCTGTATGTTTTTATGATCTAACCATTTTTCAGGCTCATCTTTAGGAGAGCAAGGATGGTGATGTAGTTTAGCTTCTGGCCTTAGCTGACCTCCTAGCACATAGCGAGGCATAACCCAGCACACGCCTGCTAAAGCAACACAGTGCAACAGCTCTGAGGAGCAAAGAGTTTCCACACGGTGATCCCCACAGCCACAGGTGTCCTCCTTCCTCAGTGTTACTGGCCTCACTCGGGTTTGCTTGTCGTCAGTAACCCAGTGGCAACTTCAGGTCAGGAGGGCTCCTTAGCAATCCTTGCCTTTCATTATCACACCCTCTGAAAGGTGGCATCTTCCAGACATGGCTCAGGAGGGCTTGAGGTGGGAAGGGTAAGAGAAGAGCACAGAGACAGCAGAATTTCAATTTATGTCCCCCCGGAAAAGATAACACCCCTCTGCCAACTACAAAGAAGTTTCTGTCCATGTTTTTCCAACATTTTCTGACACCCTGCTGGCTATTCCAACAGAACCTTGCCCTCATGGTCTCTGCAGGACACATCAGCCACAGGGGCCATCTCATTCCCCACATCTTGATCCCAGCTTCAATTTAATCTCTGCTGTGAAAAGCCACAGAAGCAGAGTCCTTAAAACTCATCTACCTTCAAGGGAAAAAGTAAATATACAAGTTGGCACCGAGAACAGATGGTGTCTAAAGGAACCTATGATAAATAAGCTTCCGAGTTGTAGATTTCCAAGGGACTATTCCACTCCAGCACCAGACCTCTAGGCCAGTGCAGCAGTTAAAAGTTTCACCACACTTTATTAATTGCTAATTACTACTTCATTACTTCCACTCATGCTCCCGAGACTGCTGCTGTCACTGCTTCCTTCAGGAGTCACTTCAAAACTGCAGAGAGTGATGTGATGAGTAAGGTCAGTTACTGGAACATAAATAGGTCTTCTGAGCTGCTGCATGTGCTCAGCCCCAAACCAGCTCTGAGGCCTGTTACAGTCACTAAGCACAGTTTGTCGTCAGGATCATAAAAGAGGACTCAGAATTTGTCTAATTTACAATTGTACATTTGTAAATTTATACAATTTACATTTGTAACTTCTGCTCTGGCTTCCTTTTGGCAAACCCCACTGTCCCAGCATCCAGCCTAAGGAGCAGTGGCTGTCCTGTCTGTCCCCTCTGTAATCTAGTAAGGAACTAGTCCAAGTGAATTTACTCCTGAGTTTAATCCATTTCCTACTCAAACTCTTCCCTCCAAAAAGTCTGAGCAAATGCAGTCAGAGTCTGGTCTTGAGTTTTTGCACACAGAGCAGTGATACTGCTGGGAATTGAAAGCTGGACAATATCCAGAGCTTTGAACAGGTTTCCAAGACTGAAAACAGTTTTCAAGCACAGAACTTTCACAAAGCTAGTCACGTAATTAGGAGCCAAACCTCTTATATGAATATAAATTTATGGGCTAATACTACCCTGTTTCATAATGGAAACAAAGTTAATTTGGGTTTTATTCAGTGCCAGTGCTATTAACTGTGCATCTTAGGCATAACTGAAC
The DNA here is from genome assembly GCA_013390105.1 of Tichodroma muraria. Classification (NCBI taxonomy): domain Eukaryota; kingdom Metazoa; phylum Chordata; class Aves; order Passeriformes; family Sittidae; genus Tichodroma; species Tichodroma muraria. The sequence goes on along the minus strand of WAAG01059224.1, from coordinate 54,898 downwards.
TTCTCCATAAATCTAAATTTCGTTAACACCCTGAAATCAATTACTTTGTGATTTATAGTTAAGACCATAGTGCTGACAATTATTAAACACCAGCCACCTCTGGTGTTTCCACAAAAAGTGCAAGCTCACCCTAGGTGTGGACCAGCCTCTCCAGTGTTCCCAAAGAGCAAAAGTACGTTTTTGAACTAACTTTCCTTTAATTCCTAATATATTAGCTGGATCCAGGTCCCTTCTGGTTTGTCCTAACACTCAGTGCCAGCTCAAAGAGCTGCTATGTGGTTTTCAGGTGTAGAAGAACAAGCTTCTGCTGCCAAATATCACCATTCCCACCAGCCAGGAATCCTACAGCCATCCCAGCCCCAGGTGCACTAATCCCAAACACATCCTGTGCTACTGATCTACCCCACGCAGGCCCTGCCTGCTGTCTGCACAGCTGGTAGCATGGCTTGCTCCAGCTGCATGGCTGGGGACCATCAGCATCTCTGCAGTAGTGAAGGCAGGGAGCTGCTCAGAGAGCTCACACAATTCTGACCGCCCCACACTCCTCTGCAAAACACTCACCTGCCAGAGCACACCATTATTTGTGGGGACGTGCAGCTATTCAGCGGCCACCTTGGAATTAGGTTTAATTGTGACCCCAAGACAGATTTCATTACATTTCAACTCAGTGGTGTTGAGTTGTGCTCTGTCATCAACCTGGGGCAGTCAACTGATTATAAAGCAAGTATTTAATCACCTTAACCCTCTAGAGACTTAAATTAAGGCACTTCACCGCAGTCCCTTTATTCCTTAGTCTTAATTGAGGTTTCATTACCCACTGGCTACAGGGTCATTGTTTTGAGGCACAGGTACCTGACAGCTGAGGACCTGGGGCTACCTCGGCATGAGCTTTCATTTGTATCAGGCAGCATTTGCTCATTCATCTCTTTGATACCCAGATAATGATCTCTGGCTTCAGCAACAAATAAGTTTTGAATATTGATTCACTTTCACCCTGCTATCCCCCAATCTAAACAAATCAATTCACCAGCAAGTGACAGGCACTTCTCCCTGCTATCCCCCAATTTAGATAAATCAGTTCTTTAACAAGCGAGTCATCCCCATTTAGTAAAGCACTATGAAGATGCACTTCAATAAATCTCTTCAAGTTTCCTACAGAGGAAAAAATATTGTTTTAATATACAATTCCATAATATTGTTTTAATAAAAGGAGCCATTAACTGTGGTGCTCTAGTGCAAGTACAGGTAAAATTTCATCTCCTGATCTCGATGGGGGACACAGAGGACCTGACACAAGACAGAAAAAGGACATTTGTTAAATAGCTGTTCAGCCAGGGAGAAAGCTAATTTGCTTTGGGCTCAGTGCTTTGTCTTTGCTTTCAACACCAACTATTTAAACTCAAAAACTGCCAGGCACGCTAGCATATTAAGATCTATCAAAATTCAAATAAGATGCATAATCTAAATAATGTAGTTTATAAATTGACTTTAAGGACTGAAAAAGTTGCATATGCATTTTTAAGGTCTGTAGCAGCAAAATGAAGGCATCCATATTTTCCTTTTACTTTCCAATCTGCCATTTCATGTCTTTAGGCACTGTTTTTATGCTGTTACATTGTCAATGCAAATATTTCATAAAACTTTTTATAAGCTTGAATACAATTCTAAGCATTTACATTTCCCTGTAATTCAGTAAAACCATAAACCCATTAAACAGTATTTCTACCAAAACTAACCTGACAATCCCCATAACAAGCGCTTCCAACCCAGTCTTCTGTTTCAAGGATGCTTCCAAAGTCCTCATGTCCCCCGAAGAACATTTTGGCATTAACAGCCAAAGTCTTAAACTTCACTAAAACCAAGAGAGGCAAGGCTGTCATGCAGTTCAGCATCCATTCAACTTCACTTCTTGCATAGAGATTTCCCAAAAAAACCCACCAACTAGCTGTACGGAAATGAGAGTATCAGAACAGGATTCATTTCCTGTGCCATCTCACACATCCAGGACACAGACTGATCTTCCCCAGCTCTCTAATTTGGTGCTTAGTTCCAAAGAGAAAAGCAACGGAAAAACACATTAGCATTAATAATTGCAATCAAAATGAGTTTGCAAGCAGTCTCCAGACAAATTGGATGGCCGACACAAAGACAATCACCTGGAACCCCTGACAGTGCAGCAGAGCCAGCCCTGAGGAATAAAGCACACAGCTTTTTCTTAATCACACAACTCAGTGAAGGTGAGCAATTAGGATGAGAACATTTGGATAAGAATATATAATACACTTTGCAGACAAAAGTATAGTGTGTAACAACCTTGTCCTACCAGAGCAATTGTCACAACCAGGAGAAACTGAAGATCCTTAAGACAAAATCCCTGCTGCTAAGTTACAGCAGCTACAGAGAGGGACATGGACTGTAAGGCTCGGTGACAAGGCCAAGGGAACTGTGTGCAGGTCTCCTCCACTGCTTTGACCACATCTGCACGTGGAGTCTCTCTAAGCTGGTAAACTCCAAAGTTAAAGTTAGAGAGAAATGAAGACAACTGTACCCTTCACTCATGAAGGATGGATCCAAATGGCAAGATGAGGAAAGCCTGGCTAAAAAACCCACAAAAACAGAACCAAAAAACCTCTCCAGGCTCCCCTATTGCATTTCATTGATTTCTTCCACATTTGGTAAAAAAACATGTAAACAGCAACACTGAAAACCTAAAATAAAAGGCTTTATTTTCTCCAAACAACATTTGCTTTTCTTTTTCTTAAAAAAGGTCTCTTAGCACTTTCAACATTTGTCAATACAATGAAAATATACAACAGCCATATAAATCAACATCTTTTCTTCTAATTCAAAAAATATATGTATCCTTCACACCAAAAGCACACATGGATTACTTACAACATAAATGCTTCATGGCTGTACAACCCTGAGAGTTCCCACACAAACATGAACACACTTGTGTGCACAAGGAAGGCAGCACACAAGCAGTGAACTGTTTGTTCAGGTGGCAACACCTCAAAGCCTTTGTTTTAAGGATTTTTAGCATGGAAAGGCTGGCAAATCCCAGCAACTGCATGCTGTATGAGCCTCTAGTGCCTGGTAGAAGTTTCCAGCATTTAAATGTCTTCTAAAGGTTCTGCTTACAAGTCTAAGTGTCTACAGCCACTGGCTAATTCTTTCAGCAAATTTCATTCTTGAGAATTGAGCTCAGCTTTGGACCCATAAGAAGTCACAAGAGAGGGCTTGATGGCAATCCAAATGACTGCCTGAAGAGTAAGCAATGAGCAGCCAGAGGCTGAGCACCTTTCTGGCATAAACAGCTCCATCTGATCCTCCTGTCAAGTGACTGAAGTGCACAAAGAATTGGAACTCAGGATATCAGCATGGCATTCACAAAACAGCTGCAAGAATGAGATGGAGAAACCATTATCAGGCTTTGGCAAGGAAATTTTCATCTCAGTCCTCATTCACTGAAATGCTAAAAAAGAGGCTGATATTCAAAGGCTATGAGGTAAAAATTCAGAAGCTCTTGTTGAATAATGGTAAATGGGGACACGTACCCATAACCATCACCATTTCATACCATCCATAAAATGCTAAGGCAAGTTACACAGGATTTCCCCCACATCACCATTAAGAATTAAACCAACTGTAAATTAAAGGGATGTCAAAAGACAGTTTTTAAGGATGGTAGCAGGAGGCTGAGAGGTTTATGCTCACTTGTCAGCCCTTGCTTCCACTGAAACAAGGATCCCATATTATTCTGCATCCTAAAACACCCAGCTCAGTGCCACAAATCAAGGTCTGGTTTCCTTTCTTCTATTTCCTGCACAGAAAATACGGCGCAAGTAGGATTGATAGTTCAAAACATCCTCCCAGCACTCTCAATGTCGCACCAGTTTCGCATTATTGTTACTTTCACATTCGCAATGTTTTTAACACCTGTCTGCCTGTGAAACAAGGTCTAGCAGCAGCAGCAACTCCCACAATTCTAGAATTATTTTAAAGTGGAATGTCACTAGCCATTTGCTGCTGCTGCTGAGCTTGCACAATCAGGTGGAGCTGTCTCTTTGCAATGGCGGTGTTTAAATCCCACAGAAACTTCAACAGCTTGCCCTGGAGGAGAATCTCCATGGGCACGAACTGCAGAACCTGTCGGGGAGAGTCTGTGTCCAGCAAAGAGCTCATCAGTGCGTTCAGGTGCTGCAGGTACTCCACGACGGGCGCGGGCACGCCCCGGTAACCGACGCACAGCAGGGCGGCGCCCGTCCTCAGGGGCTCCCGCGAGGTGGGACACGCGAACGCGATGCTCCTGAAACAGCAGCGCAGGATGAAGACCAGGCCAGCTGTGAAGCGCGTCAGGCAGGAGAGAACAGGCAAAACCAAGGCGTCTCCTGCTGCCAGCTGGGCCAACGAACGCAGAACGCACTCCAAAAGCTGCTGCTGGTACTTTGGTTCTCCATCATACAGCAAAGAGAAGCTGAAAGTCAGCAGCGTGGCTGAGTCCATGGGCTTTATTTCCATACTGGGCTGGCTTTCTGTGTTACAGAGGGAGGGAAAGCCCACCACAAGGCACTTGAATTGGTGACTACAACTTTCATTTAGGACTTCCTGATGGCACCTGGAAAGATCAGACACTCTTGCCAGTATGACTTCCCCTGGAAGAACTTCACAAGAGTGACAAGGCCGCAGCACTGATTTGCTTTTCAGCCTCCCCCCACCCAACTCCTTCACAGCTTCATTAAGATTTTCTAAAACCTGAATATCACAAAATGGAGAACACTTTATCCTTGGCAATCTTTTTCCTTCCAAAATGTACCAAAAGCTACATTCAAGGTTAGAAAATGATCCTTCCAGGATGCACATGTTCCCAGAATTATTTAAACTATGTTCCTCAGCCCAGTGATTAAGATAGCCCTTTGCCACTTTATCATTCCACGTCAGGGTCTCCATCATCTTCCTTTCATTGTATGTACTGAAATATTTGTTTCTTTGCCCAAACCATTTTGCATTCATGCTGCAACCAGCCTGGGATTTCTTGACAAGCCAGTTATTTCTGCCAATGGGTTTCATGTGGAACTTCTGCATGAAGAACTCGACTGCACAGTCTCTTAAGTTGTTCAGTTTCACCTGCTCCTCTTCTTCCATGCACTCAAAAAGACGGATGTTCTCAGAGATGGTCTCTACCTGGCACCTGTGGAAGAACATGCAACACTCTTCATGTGTTTTAAGGAACGATTCTGGTAGGGTATGCTGGGAGAAAAGGGCTTTGTTGACCATTTCTGTTCCAAAGTTCTGTGTCATTTTAGGAAGAAGAAGATGAAGGCTTTCTCTGCCCATATAGCGAAGACAAACCACATAGGCCTCTGAGTTTCCGGCTTTGCTGGTGGCTGGTTTAAAGACATGGACCTCCTCAAAAGAGCAGTTTAGCAGAAAAAGCAGGTTGATAGAACAGTGTTCAAACAAAGTGAACATCTTCAAAACAAAGGATCCTCCAGTGCCCAGGATCATTAAAGCAGTGACTGTTTCACAGTAATGAAGGGGTGAGACGAGAGCTTCCTGCTCACCTGGATTTCCCTGGCAATCAAAGCTGCCATCAGCAGTTACCAAGTGGACTGTGGTCATACTGCTCACAAAGCTCTGAAGTCCTGTTAGATGTCTTAATGTCATCACATTCCCAGTGTTATCTGGGCCAAAGTACCACCAAGGTAATGTATTTGCTATCAGACGGTCATCTGTGATCATCATAAGGGTGTCATTGGCTTCATGATAAGGATTTAGAGTATTAGCTACCCAATTCCAATGGCAAGGGACATGGTGGGACTTCAAGAAGTGGTTAAGACTGGCTATAAAAGCTCCAGGTGCTTCACAGAGGTGGACAGAATTCAGTTCTCCATCTTGAAGAGCTTCTTCTGGGAGAAGAGGAAAACTGCACAGGATTTCATGAAATTTGCACCATGCCTGGGTACAGAGCTCAGCATTCACAGATTTCTTCACATGAGATATTATTTTCCCTGCTTTATTAGTAAATGAGGTGTGCTGATGCCAGTCCTCCAGGTTCTTATCACTCAGTTGGTTCTTCACTTCATTCATTGAGTCCTTCAGAGCCAGGAGTGAGTGAAATTCCACATGATCACATGTAAAAGCATTGCTGGGATCTGGCAGCTTCCATTCATCATTCACTGGCTTAGTGTAAGTAAACTTCTTTGCAAAGAGCTTCTCAATTTCAGAAAGAATTTCAGGACTGAACTTTTCAAGGTTGGTCTTCTGGTTAACATAAGTCTGATTACATTTATCCATTCTTGGGTGGATTCACAACCTGGACAACAGCAGGGGAGAAGAAACCACATCATTCCAATCATACCAGTACAGAAATAGGAAAAGCTTTTTATAAAAAATAAAAATGTGTCCTGCTCAACAGCTGTATTCTGGAACAGAGGTAAATGCTTCATGGAATCATACACCAATGAGAAAGTAAACGAGGGCTATTCTAAATAAGGTCATTTGGAATCAGGAAGTTCACCAGTTCCATTGTGCTTCTTTACTATTTACAAAGTAAGTGAAGAGTTGGCTGGTGCTTGGCCCTCCACTGACTCTGAATATTCTGCTCACTGTATGGGTATAAACACTTAAATACAAATATCTATCTCAGTCACAAAAGAGAACACACCACAAGCTCTCCAAATTCAGCAAGTGGCCCAGAAATTCTATCATCTGATTACAGCGGTGTTCATCCGAGAGCTCGAAGTATGGAGGGTGGGGAGCCATAAGCAAAAGCACAGCTGCTGCTCCTCCGATTTCCCAAGTGGGAATACTGCTCCCACCTCTTCCACCAGACCCAGCGTGCTGCTGGGGGACCCCCTCATTGGCACCCTGCAGAACTGCCCCTCAGCTAAAGGGCCATGGAGGGATGCTGGACACCAGCCAGCGAGCAAAACCCCTTTTCTCTGCTCAGCATCACCGCTCTCTGCCAGATGACTGCAAACCCCTATGCCTTCCTCTAACGACTGAAAAAACTGTGATAAACCTGAAGTGACAGGACTTGGTTGCAGCTGTGGTCAATGGGAACACGTGCTTGTTGTTAAAAAAGAAAGCAGTGCTAGGTGTTGTGCTGCGAGTGGGTAAAGGCCAACAAATACAAGCACACTCCACGCAAAGCTGACGAGGCTGCTGCAATCTGCTCCACCGCTCAGCACAAAGCACGCACCGCACAAGTGACAGGCACTAACCAGAAATCAGCCAGCCAGCAATTTATTCCAAACTGAAATGTTCATTTAAGCAAAATAATTTAATCAAAATTACCACCCGAGATAGGAAATCTTTCAGCCTATCACTTTAAACATCCCTCAAGCCCCCCCATTCCCTCAAAAGCAAAATGACCTTAAGTGTTACATAACAACTGAGTTTGAGAAAATACTGGATTAAAAATGAAAGAGCTGAGAAACTTTGGAAACAATGGCCACCCTCAGCACTTTACTCTTCCCCTCAAAACCATGCAGCACCTCAGGCCACAGCCCACATCTGTCGCCCCCTCATCACCATCAACCCTCTGAGGAGAAGAGAGGCACATGGTCACACACACAGCTGGGGTTTCATCTTGCCTTTCCCCAGTTTAAGGCCTTTCAATGGGCAGGTTTAATTTCATTGTCCTCTATGCAGATGTGCTCTGGCTTTAATCTCATCCTTTCTTGTAGGATGTTCTGGGGAAAGAGGAAAACTGGGAAAAACACAGACCATTGTGCCCTGGACTAGTTTATTTCATTTTAAACACCAAGTATGAGTATGGGTTTGTAATTACAGCTCACCCCAGTTAGTCACAGAAGAGGTTGGGGGTTGGAAGGGATCTTAAAGCTCATCTAGTTCCAACCCCCCTGCCATGGGTAGGGACACCTTCCACCAGACAGCTTGCTCGGAGCCCCATCCAACCTGGCCTTGGACACTTCCAGGAATGGGGAAGCCACAGCTTCTCTGGGAAAGCTGTGCCAGGGCCTTGCGACTCTCACAGAGAAGAATTTCTTCCTAACATTAATCTAAACCTCTCCTCTTCTAGTTTGAAACGGTTCCCCCTTGCCCCACCACTAGCTGATGGTGTAAAAAATTACTCTCCCTCTTTCATATAAGCCTCTTTAAAGTACTGGGAGGGGCTCTAAGGCCTCCCCGGAGCGCTCTCCAAGGTCGAACAACCCCAGCTCTCTTAGCCTGTCCCATAGGTGCTCCAGCCAGAATACTAACAATCTCAACCCTAAATCCAAGCTCGCTCAGCGCCAGGCAAACGCCTGCTTTTTCATAATCATTTCCAGTCCCCTTCCGGCCAGGACCGGGCTCTGGGCTCGCCCCGCCGCGCAGCTTCTCACCCATCCCCGCGCTCCTCTTCCCGGCCGCCTCACTGCGCCCCGGCCGCTCGTAGCGCCGCGCCCGCCCGAGGCGCCTCCCNCCGGGCCGGGAGGGCTCCTGCGGCTGCGGCTTTACCGTCAGCGCGGGGCGAGGCTCGCAGCTGGCGTGGGTGAACGGCGGCTGAGTTGCATGAAGGCTGCGCACGCCGGGCAGGCGGCAGCGCGGCTAATCGGCTCCATTTCCTAAACAGGAGCTTAAGACCGGCTGTTTCTCACGAGGAAAAGGGAGCAGAGGAGCCGCCACCGAGCAGCGGGGCAGCCCAGCCGGACAGCATTGCTAGAAGTTATCCACGCAGCACTTACCACAGCTAACGCTGACAGGTTGCTCGGGAAGAAAAGAGGAGAAAAGCTTTGTTGGGATATGTGGCCACCCGCTGGAGAGGCAGGGCTGGGGCTCAGTGCCCTGCGTGTTTTTTCCCGACGCCCTGGGCCGCCTGCCCTGGGAGCCTGGTCCCAGCGCCATCGTCTCGCAGCCCTGCAGAGGCCACGGCTCAGCGCACGCTGGGTCTCCGGAGCCAGCAGTGATGCTCCTCCAGAGATTGCCTTGCCCTCTGTAACCCACAAGGCAGGTACTTAAGAAGACTCTTCACATAGTAACCCATCTTGCTGCCCTTTCTAAATCCCCAGGAGATTGTTAAACCCAGCTTGGGTTAGAGCAGGAGGCAAGAGACTTGAAATATTAAGAGAGTCATAATGAGCATCACTGAGCATCCATTGCAGCACCCCTGGAAACACACAGACACTTTAGACAGCAAAATAGCATCTAATCTGCACACAGAAACAGAAAGGTCAAAGCATATTCATTATCACAGTAGAAAGCAGGTGCAAGTTGCTTTCGATACTTTAAATACTGTGGGGATTTTCCTGTATGCTGGTTCAGGAATGTGGCACTCCCCAGCCCTTCTGGGAACAAATAGCCAGCAATGAAGCATGAGTAAGCAGAAATCCTTTTGCTTTAGTACCAGACTTCCTGCTATTGATTTTTGCACTCCCATATTCTTCACGAAGCTCAATCCAGTCCTAAGCCAGAAGCAGTTTTGGTACAGAAATTTAGTGCTATCAGTATTAGGCACTCCAGAACTGATAACTTGGGAAAATTTTGCTTGAAGCCCGGTAACTCAAAAAAAACCACCCCTTTACATGTCCATCTTAAGGATATTATAATGTATACATAAGGGATCTTTTCTCCCGCTCTAGGTACATGAGAGAATTTGTATGTTAAAGCCATAACTGAGCACAGGGATCTATAACCAGAAAACTTTCCTCCCCTCTTTTAAACTACTTGCTTGCTTTCTAAAATGAAGCCATATTACTACAAAATAAAAAGACTCTTAAGTATAGAAAAAGCCCAGTGTTACCTATAAACAAGAATACAGGACTAATTTCCCTTGTGGGGAAAAAAAGAAAGAATGTATTTTTCAAGTCAAATCATGTGATATTGACCCCTAATTGTGGTGTGACAAAATGGTACTTACTGGCTGCCTCATCAGAAAGAAGTTTTACCTAATGAGAAAGAGCTGATGTGCAGATGGAAGATTCCTCTGTCTCAGTGCTTCTTCACCCTTTGACTGGCCTGTTTGAAAATCACCTTTTCTCAACCAACATCTTTGGCTATGTAAAAGTAGAGGGAGAGCTGGGGCAAATGAATGAAAGCAGATAGGCAGCTGGTGAGGTGTGGAAGCTGAGGGTGTGGTGGATTCTCCAGTGCCTGCTCTGATCTATCTTGATTGTACAGGGCGCACAGTAATGGCATTGCTGCCATTTAATAATAAAATCTTTATATGCTATTGCATAATAAAATCTTATCTTTAGCTCATGAGAATTTAAAGTTAGTGGGAAGGTCAAAGATATGTTACAGTCTGAAATGTTTGTGTTTGTAGTAAAAGCCTGGATGGAGCTTTCCTTTAGTTTTGGCTTCCTCTCTAATATCTCCAGTGGTGCTGTGATGTTTTGCTTGCCTTCCTTTTGTTGTTTCTGTGTACTCACACACCAGCCACAAGGTTTACACTGACTGACTTCTGTGGGCCATAGGTAATTAAACATTGAGTTTAAGGGTTGATTCTTTTTAGTTTCTTCCTAAACACATCACTTTTCACATGTTCTTGAGTGCTTGGATAACACTACCAAGAGAACAGCTACAATTCAGCTCTTAGGGGACAGTGGTGTGTAAGCAAGACTTGACCTTTGCATTTCTACCCTGCCAGGCTTTTACTGTAGCTTGCAGCTTCTCAGTGTTACACTCCCCTGGACTCCTGGAGATAAGGCTCTTCCAAATCACAAGAGAGAACAATTCATCACTGAGCACATGACAGCACAAGAGTTCTAGCTAAAATAAATGTGATTGAATAGCATGTTTAAGAAAAATGTGATGTTTTTTGTGAAATTAAACTTTTAACTCAGCTTGTGAGCTTCAGGATCCTCCTATGTTTTCTGAAATCTCTTCAAGTTAAAGCAAAAATTTGAGTAGACACTTCTATCTTATACAAATAATCACTTGGTTGGTTGGTTGGTTGGTTGGTTGGTTTGGTTTCTTTGGTCCATGTAAGATACTTAAAATGAGAACATAGCATTTTCTTCCTGCATTAGCCCTCCTTCTATGGAGCTAAACTTTTATCAGCTGATCTACAGCTGATATTTTCCCAATCAGACCATAACCTGTGTGCACAGCTGTGGCACCAACAGCCCCAGATGGAAGCATCTGTCTTTAAGGGAATACTCAGTAGTTGCACGTAGAAATTAAACATCTCATTAAGAACAAAGTAGTTTTGTTTATGCCCCTGATTTTTTTTCTTTTGTAGATACATGGTATAAATCTACTGTGTGATGGAGCTGAGGAGTATTTCTGGAGTTTGGGAGCTCTTTCAATCCTACTGCATGTGTGCAGGGAGTTGTCTGGGAAGACTATGCTGTGCCATGGAAGAAACTTCCATAGATTCCATGGGACACCCAGTACATCTCACCCTGCTTCTAAAGATCAGTCCCAAACCCACATAATTTTGCACCAGATCTCACCATGGTTTTATCTGTCACTGTGCTGGATGCAAGATATTTGTAAATTGGGATGGTTGCACTGGTGTAGCAGAACAGTTGAGAGAAGGCTCCCAGTCAGACATGAGAAGAATCATCCACAGTGATTATGTGGATGATTATGATTAGATTTATTGCTAATAGAGTATCTAAACTTTGCCAGTGTGGTATCTAAATCATAACACTATCATCTATTACAATGTGGTGCACGATGCTGGGACAGCTGGTTGCCCTTAATGAAGTGGGTTTCCATGACCTTGGGGACTGATCTGTAAGGGTCATTCCTGTTCTGCTTCTGGCTTGCAGTCCAACACCAGGCAGATTTTTGTTTCAGTTTCATCACCAGAGGAATTGCAGCCACTATCTGCTACAAGGAAAGTGAGTTGAGAAACTCCAATAAACAGTGTCTGACGTAGCCAGTTAATAAAATGACATACAATTGTCTAACCTTTGCTTCTTTAAACAAAAATCACTGAAATGAAAGGGAAAACCTATCGACTGTTCAATAATGTGTTATTATTGCACCACAAACTAGATAACGAGGAAGCATTGATCCTGTTGGAACAGCACAAATACATCCTGACAGACCACGACTACAAGTGGTAGTAGGTATGTTCACCTACTGACCTCCAGAAATCAGTGTTTTCCAAAGGGAAAATGAGGACATAGTCCTGAGACATAATGAAAGGTCTGGCTGTGAAAGTGACATTTCACTGTATGAAAGTATTATCAATTATTGAAGAGGAAACCAGACCACAGAGTAAACTTCGTTTCTGTGTTGTTTTGATATGCATAAGTGGCCTTCCTAGGGAGAAGTCATATTCTGCATATGGGGAAGCATATTGGAGCCCCAGGCCAGCAGCTGGCTGTGGTGCCAGGATATGAACTGCATTCACCTGTGTTGAATAGGGAAATACATCTATTGTCAAGGATTCTTAGTGGTACATGGAGCTGTGTAGTATCATTTAATTATCTGAGAATTGTTTTCTTCTGTGACAGGCCTGAAAGCATTTCTTCCTTATTCCTTGAAATTTTTAGCTCAAATTATTTGTGTTTATTGTAGGCCAGAGGGGTACCTGGCCTTTTTTAGTTTCTAGTCCACCAGGACCTGTGGTTTCTTTTCCATTTATCCTCAGTGAAGGATTTAATCAGCCCTCAACCACACTTTCAATTGAACGCTCTGATTTTTTGCCTGCCTCAAAGCACTTCCACTTTGAAAAGCCCATATATTCATCCCAAGCCTGACATACTGCTGATCACTGGTTGTGCTCTTTGTATCCCTTCAGAAGGTACAGCTCTTTTCCCTCAAATCCCAAAATAATCCCTTTTATACTCTCTCTAACTTCCTTGCCACAGGTGCTTTTGCTTCCACAAACTCCCATAGCCACAACCCCAGTCTTACCCTTTGCTGTTTGATACATCTCCTAGAGATGGAAGATGGAAGTGTTGGCTGCTATTAGGATATCTCTGCTCTTTTACTGATTTCCGTGATTCACAGGTTTCGTCAGGTTGCTTTCTCTTTCTGCCTGAGTCTTATAAATATGGTCAGGTTTTACAGAGCAGGCATACAGTTTGTGAGTGCTGAGGCTGCTTCCCTGCCAGTAAACATCATAAACCCTTTACATTAACTGATCTCTGTCCTGAAAGCCTTTTCCCACTGCCCTTACAGAAGGGCTGTTTAGAACTGCACATTTTGGGCAGCTGGAAGCTTTTTTCTGACGTCTGGCCTGACTGAACGCACATCTCCTCTGTTTCCTGCTGCCTGTCTTAAGTTTCTGTATCTCTCCTGCCTCCATGGCAACATTTTCAGGCTGTCATGGAAGCATTGCATTGCTCTCATTTTGCTCAGCTAACCATGACAGGCTCTTTGAACGTCTGGTTTTCTGTTCCCCTGGCCAGCCCTGTGCTGCATTCAGTGTGGTCAGAGGTCTCTTTCCTGTTGATGTACAATGAGCAGCACACACACCACTCCAGGCAGATCTTGCTAGAGATTGTTATTAAAATGACCTCTTGGGGAATAACTTCTGGTATATAATTTGATTTTATTTACCTTTCTTGTGGCTAGTAACACTCCAGTGGCTGTCTGGCTAGCCAGTGTACAGACAATAATGAGTTTCCTGAACAAAGCCTTTCCAAATTGCTGCAAAATTCCTGAATAATTCTTGGCAGTAAATTTTTAATTAAACCTGGAACACGTGCTTTCGGTAGTCAGCAGAAAAGCAAAATCTTTCCAATCTTCAGCCATTTTGCCTTCCCCCAAAACACTGAGGCACAATCCTGGCTTTTTTAAGTATGAGAGAATTGGGAGAATTGACCCCCAAATAAGTGAGCACTGCAACTGTAAGGGCGTGGTAATGCCTGTAGTGCTTTGGGGGGATGCTGTCTTCTGGGCTAAGCTGTCCCCACTGTGTAGATACTCTGTGAATATTTCTGCAGCTCAGTTCCTCTTTCCAAAAGAGTGATGTGCAGTACATGTGAGAAGACTGCAAGATAATTTGATACTGTGATAATGTCAGCACACAGGGAAGTGGAGACTTACCCAAAAGCATTAATTAAATGTTTTGATGAAATGCTTGCAAAATACTTTGCGACGCTTCTTTAGATGGAAATTGCTGTAGGAATGTACAGCATTGTTAGAAAATTATTTCAGGTGATTGTATCTGCATCCTGTAGCAGTTGAAGTTCTCACTACAGAAGCAGGGCTTGAATGACAGCCAAGGCAGTTAAATCAGGATTATTGATACAAATTGCTGCAGACATATACAGACAGAGACAACTGAGATTCCTTCAGGACAGAAGACTCTCAATACTTTTTTTCAGCATTATGCAATCTATTCAATACCTTCTTTTTCTAGATAAATCTGATTTGGAGTATTCCCTGCAGTCTAATTGGCATGAATGCCCTCAGTACTCAAATTAATTTTGTCCTAGTAGGATGAACGTTTATCTCGTACTTGTCCAGCCAATGCGGCATTACAGGTTAGAACTCAAGTAATTTCTGTTGCTGTTAAATAACAGACACTGCAGAAAGATAGATAAAATGGCCCCTTTCTGATAATCCTGTTTTCCATGTAAATCCAAACTAGGAAGGAGATTGTCTTAGATGAGAGCAAATTGGGAAGAGCTCTCAGGCTGTCTGATCTCTCTTGTCTGCTTTGCAAAAAAGAATCAGATTAATGAACATAATCAGATTAAGGCTGAAGAAGGGAACATATCTGGGGGGCATCAGAACTCTGCTGATACCAACAAGCCTATATGGAAAATCAACATTAAGAGCCTAACATTGCTCTGTAATTTAATTTAATGGCAGCAAATAATGGGTTTCAAAGAAGTCCTGAATAGTCCAGGCAAGAAGAGCCTGGACTTCAGAGGGCAGAAGGACTTGAGTGAGTTGGGAAGTGGCTCTAAGACCCTGGGTTTGGGTGAATGTTGCTTGGGGTGATGGTGACTTGCAGAGTTCTTTGGCACACTGCCTCACAGCCAAGCAGTGTGAGCCCTCTTTAGTCACAGGGTTTGGTGCAGTTAAATCTACCTAAAACCATCTCTGCTCTCAGTCTGCTGTGTTTTGTACAGAAAAACAATGATGAGAAAAGGAGGATATACCTAGAACAGGCAGAGGCAGATATGACCAAGATTCAGAAGTACAAGAATGAGAATTACAAAAAGGAGACATATCTGAAAAATGAGGGGAAACATGATAAAAACAGAGTTAGAAAGAGGGAATAGAAGGGAAAATAATTTATAGATCCTTAATGTTGATTTTCCCACTGCCTCCAGCAAACCAAGAGCAAGATGCACCATGCCAGTGCAGCAATGTACTGCTGGGTCCTGTAGTGGCAGCACCCCACCTGCTTGTCTCTGTAGAAGAGGCATTTTAAGCTTTCTAAGAGAAAGTAAGAAAGAAATATAAATGTGAACTTGAAGGAGAAAGAGAGAAGGTCAAGAACTTGAGGGGAAAGGCCCTCATTATGGTTTCTCTTCAGATCCATTTTCGATTTCTTCAGTGCCAACTGTATTTTTCAACAAATAAAACAGAATTGGATTTTTAAATTCTGATGGTTGTTGCAGACTCCCAGCCTGTGCCGGCGTTGCTGGATTTCTGCTTTCCAGCATGAAGTATATCTCTAAATAAAAATTCCCTGTTTTTTTCTTACTGCATTTTTTACCTTGTTGGACTTTGAAGTTCTCAGAGACAGTTTTCTGGGACAACAATGGTCTGTTTGATGCAAGGTCTTCAAGACCAAAAAGGAGAGGAATGTAAGAAATAAGAAATCCAAGACTTGAAATGGGTGCTGCCCAGTTTTCTAAATTTTTTTTAATGTCTTGCTGATTTGTCTAAGAATTGTCAAGTTCTAATTGAGGTTTTGTCCCTGCTTGGGATATTTATAAATTCTACCCCCATGTGTCCTTTTTGGATCTGTTAAGCTGTGAATGCATATGGTAGATGTGGCCTTTCAGTTGGGGCGTGTAAGGTTCTACTCATCACTGCTTTTCTTGAATTTTTTTGGCATTCAATTGTCTTGGAAACATCTCTGGCTCTGTAAAATGTGGTTCACATCAGTTGTTGGGATCAAACACTGATGCACAAACAGATTCATATGACAAGATTGTTTTTATATTTGTTTTCATACACAGCAAAGCTAAAATTAAAGGGACAGATGGTAGGGTGTCTGTCTTCTTTCCTGTGTCTCCCAAAATCTGCTGAACAGAGGTTTAGCATATCTTGAAAAAGCATTTCTTTTTGGGAAGGATGAGGCAATTAAATATGAAGAAAAAACCCTGAGGGGAGCTAATGGGTCATCACCTCTGGTTGCCATGAAAGAATGGGAAGGTAATGATGTGAGATATGGAAAGGTCTGGCCAGTGGTAGGTGGTACAGGTCATCTCGCAGAGTCTGCACACTCCCAGGGGTTTGAATTGCACAGGAGCAGGTGACTCCAGCTGGTTCCCAGGTGACGCAAGAGGTGCAAATCCAGGCAGATCCCTTGTCAGCCGCTGAAACGTTGTGTGCGTGCGTGTGAAATTTCCAGGCTTAATCTGCATTACAGTGTGTGTGTGCATGCGTGTAAGCTTTCTGCAGAGCTCTAGAGCATGTATGTCATGTGGGGTGAGGCCAGAAAAGCAGATGTCCTGACCATGCCCCTCCTACTCGGGGATTAGAGATGCTCAGGGGACAGCAGAGAGAAGCTGGGACACACCTCCCTGACTCACTGCCGGAGACAGCAGCAGCTTCTGCAGGTTCATTAGGCCTCTGCTCTTTGGTCAAATAAAACCCTGCAGCTCCATTTCCAGCAACCATCCCCTTCTTTTGGTTAACCAGAGAGGAGGAGGATGGCCTATGCTGAGGAAGACAGGTAAGGTGCTGTGAAACAGGGGATGCACAGATGTCTGAGCTGGACGGGGCTAACAAAATGACATCGCTTTTCCTCACCTTGTTTCCTTTCTCCTGGGCACTCAATAAATGTCAGACAAAGGCTGCTCAGAAGTAAACATCTTATTATTGGAGAGGAATCTGGCCATCTGCCTGTGCAGGTGCTGCTATTATGAAATATGGCAGCAAGTGGGTGACCTTGGGAGAGGTTATGGGCCAGAAGAGGCAAATATCTCCTGTAGAGAGGCACAGACTGTGAATACGTATGGCCGTGTGCCCCCAAACATAATGCTTTAGCTGTTTATTAGGATATGTCTGCTTTTTTACATGGATTTGCTTTCAGCCAACTTAGAAGCACAATAAGGGTGGGGTTTTTTTCATGCCATAAGAGATCTGTCACCGGTGACAGTCCTGTGTTTTGCAACAGATGTGTTTCTCCAGTGGATGACAGCAATCACAATAAAGGGGATTGTGTTTTCAGCTGATCCTGTGATTTAATCCAAAGCGATGCTACCGAGCACTATTATTAGGTGTGCATTGTTAGAGCAGCTAGAGGGGCCTTTGTGCTACATCTATTAATTCAAGCTGTGAAAAAGCTTGTACAGGCCTTGTGCTCATGCAGTTCCAGGCTGAACACTGTTTGGTGACCCACAGGTCAAACTCCCCCTTTGCTCCTGCTGAGCAGGTATCTCCCTTGCATTCAGAATTTATCAGTGCTTGCCAGTCCCTTTGATGTCATCCGGAAGGTTTCTGAAAGCTAAATACTGCAAGCAGATTAATTTTGGCATCGCTGTGCTCTCAGCACTGGGGACAGCTCTGATGTGCCCAAAGCCTTTGGGATGGACAGGGCTCTGCTAGGCCCCTGTGCACTTGCTGGAGCTCCTTTCAGGCAAGGAAACATATGCAGCACTGGAGATTTACTTCTTTGGTTATGAAGTATTTTAGTATCTTCTGTTTAAAAGGAAAAAAATTCACTGTAACTTGGCATAGCTCAGTCAGTCCTGATGTATTCAGCACATATTGAATGAGTTCCATCCCACATTCCTAAAATTTCTGAGGATATAGGAATAACATCCATTCTTTAATGTTATTTTGCAATGATTTATGCACTTTTTTAAAAAAAATACTGAAACAAGTATTATGGTCACAAGGAAGAGCAGATCCTGGTGACCTTGTTCTTTTCTCATGCCTGCCATAGGTATGCCAAAAGCTCGGGTATTACATATAAATTCTCTTGGTTCTCTTGAATATCTAAACAAGGATTACAGTTATTCAACAGATAAGTTGGGGGAATTGTTCTTAATGTATGTAAAGCACTTTTAAAGCTTTTGTCTGGGAGCAAGTGATAACGTAGTCAAGTGTAGTCTTTATTAATGTCACTTTCACAGCTCCTGCTTATTTCGGGAACTCATGATACACTTAGAAAATTCAGTGTGTGATGGTAAATAAACTCTCACTTTTAAACTTTTCACTTGAAAAGTACTTCAGTACTAAGTATGACTCTTTATTTTAATCTATGTGTATGGAAGTTATTTCTTCCCATTGAATTGCAGGTTTATGACATTTTTGGATATTTTTGATGTCACAGTTTGTAACTAGGACCGTAAGTTTGATTTATCATACGCTGGGTAGGATTTACAGAAGTAACTAGACAGCTAAAAATTTCAATGCCCACAGAAAACACCTGTGCCATAACTACTGATCCTGTCAGTATAAAGAAAGAAAAAGCACAGAATTGAGAACCTTTATTTCAATATCTGGTACTTTCATTGGAGGAACCAGTTGTACATGGTCAAATCCTTCTAGTGGCCTGAGACCTCCTGGAGTGAGGAGCACCACTTTGAAAGCTTTTCTGTCTGTCCTGTAAGACTGCTGAGAGCAGCATTAAAGCATTACTAAGGTTTACACCTCTTAAAACAGGAGACTTGATTAAAAGGAACCAAAAGAAACATTCCTGGACAGACAGTGACTGCTTATCACCACCTTCAGTCAATTTTACATCACCTGCAGTCTCATAGTATCTGATTTTCTCCCCTCTCAATAATCAGATCAACTTTTCATATAGAGAACTGCTGCCCCTGCCTGTGTTGGTTCACTCCAGCACCCAGTCCTCTACCATGTACAATCATTAATTCTACTCATTGATGGTAATGACTGAATTGCTTCCAAGAACTGCTGTTAGTACCCCTGCTTTTGAGGATAGTTTCCAATTAACCTTGATATTGACTTTCAGAAAGTATCTGCATTGTCCTGTTGGAAACAGGATTACGGGATTATTTTGGTATTGATTGTGTTTCAAAACTGTGATGAAGGCATCTGAATATTGGGCTAAGAGGTTAAGAGTTGAACTCTTCTCCCTTCCCATGGGACAGATATACAACAGACACTGTAGTGCCAACATCTATCCCACCTTCAGGCAATGCAGCTCCCTGCTGGATAAGACTTTTTTTAACCAAGGTATTTTCTGAGTCCCCTCTTGAATCAGTCCAAATTCCTGGTTTTCACTTGTTTTGATGGAGACTGATGTCATTGGGCCTCTTGGCTATGTCTGGAGTGCAGGTGTGATCCCATGCTCACTCTGTGGGAGAGAAGAGGCTGAGTAAGATCTCCTTGTTTATCCTTCTGTACTGAAGGCACGAGGTATGGAGAAGGTGGGTGTCTGACATGTGGTACCAGCCTAGATGGAAGCAGTGGGAGCTGATGGCACTCAACACTTACAGAGATTGGCTTCTCCATCTCTGTAGGTGATACTTGACCCATGCCTCAGAAGTTTACCTGCATCTTTACCTACTGCATGTGACAGTGCCTACTCCTTCATCAGCACATCATTCCAGCTGTGTTGTTCAGGTGTCTTCAGAGCTCCATGCACTTGGATTTCCCCATCACAGGCTGGACATCCCCATGCACACTCATATGGAATTTCCAACTTTGCTTTTGCCTTTCTTCAGTAACTCACCAGAGCCTATCAGAAGCAGGAGTGGTTATGTCTTGTGACACTTCTGTGATCTGGGCATTATTACCCATTTTTCATGTACAGAATGAAACCAGCCAAGGGCATTCAAATGATTTCCCTATAGTCAGGTGTAAAATACATGAGATTAAAAGTGATACATCTTCAATAATATCAGTGAAGCTTCTATTATTATAGTCCTAATGAAATTTCTTTTTCTCTGCACCTTTTCAGGACTTCTATCCTTTGAAGCTTGTTCTTTGAATGGGCTGATAGTCTCACTGACCTGTTCTCCTCCTGCAGAAATAGCTACGAGGTGTATAAGGAAACAGCAGACTGGTTGCGTGCCCGTGCTGCCCAGCGGCCCAGGATCGCCATCATCTGCGGGTCTGGGCTGGGAGGCCTGGCTGATGTGTTGGATAACAAGACAGTCTTCCTGTATGAGGACATCCCTCACTTCCCACGGAGCACGGGTGAGCACAACTCAGGGCATCAGCGCCCCACCCACCAGCAGCCTGCAGCAGAGCCTCACACAGGCATCACTCAAGGCTGCAAACCAGTCCCACACTGGTGAAATGTGCGTTCACAATAAAAAAAAACCATAAACATCTTAGCATAGAAATAGGTATTTGTTTGATTTCCAGCTCCTGCTTTTGCAGTGCTTGGCCCTGCGGTAAAGGAAAATCATCAACTAACAGATCCCTCTAAAGTCAAAGTCCTTGAGACCTGTAACTAAAATGACACTCTGTTAATTTCCAGTGGCAGGGCATGTTGGCAGATTGGTGTTTGGGGAGCTGAATGGACAGCCCTGCGTGTGCATGCAGGGACGTTTCCACTCTTACGAAGGCTACTCTTTCAGCACGGTGAGTTCTCCTTAAGGAAAATATCCACGTAGGGAAGAAATATAAGTTATAAAAGCTGCAGAAGTGACTGCTTGCCTTGCTATCTAGCTGCACGATGTTAGCTCTTGCAATGAACTTACATTGCTCTTGAAATGAGTCTTTCTTAGATTTCAGATTTGTCTCCAAAAAATAAAATTGGGAGTTCAAACCAAGAGGTGGTTAGCTTCTGCTGGGTGAAGGTAATGCTGCACAGCCACACAAATTGGCTGACCCGGCTACTTCCACAGGGGGAAATAGTCTATCATATAAGGCAGATTAATTTACATGCTTTAACTTAGTCAGTTTAATCATTATTTAAATCAGCAACAAGAAAACTTCGATAAGAATAATCTATTTTAATCTTCTATTGCATTTGTATAGTTTACAGTCTTTCTTTTTCCTAGAAAAAGCTGCCAGGCCACTGCAAGCTGCTATAACCTCCCAGCTAACATACTGGAATGTGTGGAGATTTATGTTACCTAGTATGCACATATGTACTTTTTTGCTAGGAAACAACAATAATATGTATTTATTAGCTCTTTTTTTTTTTTATTTGGATATCACTGAGATTTTCCTTTTTGCATTGAGGTTGTTTGCATTTGGATATAAACTGTAATTTTTGGCACCACCCAACTTCTTATAGAAAAACAGGTATTTTAAAATCACTCAATACAAAACTAGCTTTATCAAGACATGTTTGTCTATTAAAATTAACTAATTTCTTGAAGAAGTGGTTTCCATTATTAGGAAATTTTTTGCTCACAGTAATATTTGATTGATAGCAGGTATCATCCAAATTCCTTCGTGACTCCTCAAAATCAAACTTCTTAAATTTCTTTTTCTCCAGCTCCCAACTGTTCCTTAACTTTGGATTACTCTCCAAGTCCACGTGCATAAGTAGTTACTTCAGTCAGCACAGTGGTTTGATCTCTGCAAGACCTTGGCAGTGAGCAAAAACTATCTGCATGTTCTTTCTGTACCACCTTTATTTGACCTTAGTGCAACTGTAGGAAATGCGGTCCTTGGACTTTAATGCAAGATTTTGTTTCATTGCAAGATTATGTTTAATTTGTTTAAAAAGCACTAACATTCTATTTAAATTAGAAAATGTTTAAAATTGAAGAAAGTTGTTTTGTCTCCATATGTAGACTCTTTGCATCCACAAATCGTGATATTACAAATGTAGTAGCAGTAGCTGTCTGCTGACTCTGATACTCATTGCACAAATGCTTTTGGTTCTTGCAGGTCACTTTTCCCATCAGGGTGTTCTTTCTTCTGGGGGTGGAGATCTTGATTGTCACAAATGCTGCTGGAGGACTGAATCCCCACTTCCAAGTGGGGGACATAATGTTCATAAGGGATCACATCAGCTTGTTTGGCTTGGGAGGGCAGAATCCCCTGTGTGGACCAAATGATGAGCGGTAAGAAGGCATCAGCTCCATGTTACCAATTAATTCTTTCTTCCTCTAGCCTTGGGCTGGGACTGCCAGTTGTGCCTACTGACAAATATTTACTGAGAGGTAGCATTTGGCTCCAGGTATCCACAAGGGAAGAGTTACAGCAATAGCTGTGTGTGCTGTGCCACCTGCCCTGTCTTCCCTTGGCTGTTACTTACTTTTACAAGCCTACAATGAGTTTACACACAACACCCCAGAAGGTTTTGTTTTGTACAAGTAGGCTTCTGATCCTTCTCCTGACATGACCAGCTGTACCATCTGCTAAAGACACCTACTGCTCCTCTTCTTATCAGCCCCTCTCTCTGTTGGTTCCTCTTAACTGAGCAATCAATGAACTGTGCTGTGCTGGGTTTGTCAACAGCCATTTCTGGTGTGATGGAATGGGTACAGCAGAGGCCAGGCAGTAAATGGAGGGCAGAGCAAAGATGAAACCTCGAGATTTCCTGCTCACCACTGCTGTATCCAAGTCTTTAAACTGGGGTGCCTTTATATTCACTGAAGGCATCACTCTGATGAGAAGTGGTTGTCTTGGCAGCTTCTTCTGAGACCTTGAGACCTACAAGAGTGACATGCTGCTGGCTGAACTGGGAAGTCAGGTTTCCTGTACTGGCTGTGTAGCAGAATCTTTACCCTATGGAGAGTGCAGAGAAGAGCTTCTAACATATCCTCATCCCTGAACAGTAGTTGCCACCAGATTTGGATGTGCTTTGAGCAGGATGCTGGACTAGGTGACTTGAGGTCCCTTCCAAAATGAATTTATGATCCCAAAACCCTTCCAAGATACCCATCAGACTGGTAAGGTGGAAGGCCCATCTTGAAAAATGGACATGTTTGCAGGGCAGGCATCTGGATTGTCCTCAGATCTTTCCAGAGAGAAAGTTCTGCTGAGAGTAAGGTGACCTGCCTGGTTTTCAATTAGTTCCTTCCTGATGTAACAGCAAACCTAGCTCATGCTTCTGAAAGAATCTGAAAGGTGCTGGCAGCTGCCTCAGGAGAAATAATCACTGTGCTGCGATTCCACGGCAAGAGGACAGTGCCCATCTGAAGTGGAACATCTTTACATTTTTGTAGGTATTGCCATGGGTTGGAGGAAAGTAATCAAAAGCAGAGAAGCCACATGAAGTGTTTAAAGCTCTCTGGACTTGCATAGTTGCTCTGGAGCAGGAGGAGAAACTCCAATCAAACAACTGCATCTGGACAATGTTCAAAGACAGCATAGCTGCCTCATTGCCTTCCAAAAGAAGCCTCTTGGTGAAGACTGCAGTGCTCTGTGACATGACTTTTGTACTGCTGACCAAGGCATCAAAATGGGCAAAAGGTCTTTATGAATCAGGTTTTAAAGCATTGCAGAGATTTAGCTGAGCAAACTCCTAAAATCCTGTCCAGCTGAGCTACCAGGAAGGATTTATCTAAGCACAACAGAGCAAAACTAGAGGCAATGAAGTGATGTGGAAATAATTTTTTTTTTAATAAATTAGAGATTTGGCTTCTGCGTTGCTGGCCATTCTTCAGAAAAGGGAAGCAATTTTCATGGTGATGAATACTTACTGCCTTATACCAGAAGGGAAAGTTTGTTTTTATTTATATAATATTTAGTGTTTATAAAAGCAAAATAAGCCACCTACTGCCCTAAGCATTCAGCTGGAAGATCATGTAAACAAGCAGAAGCTTTAATAGCATAAATGAGGGACCTGGTCCACTCCTACTGATCTGCATTGGTGAACATGGCTGGGAGTCTATTTTCCAGGCCTCCTCAGTGGCAGCATAACAATCTTTGCTATCTACTTCTGCTCTCCTTGAGTCAAGAGCAGGATTCACTCCATCAGGAGCAGGACTGTGCTGCTATTTTGAGACCAAAAGCAAGAGACCCAGTCTTGAAGCAGAAGATGAAAGCTACCTAAAATATGGCCCTGGAGTTCCAAGATGTAAAGTAGCTGCCTGCTGTGATGGGCCTTATTGTAGGGACTGATGCTCCATCAGGCTGGGCTGAAGCCCCCACCCAGGGACAGCCTGTGGGATTCTGTGCCTCCGGGAGCCCAAAAAGCAGCAACTGTCTGGTGGGGAATGTTTAAATTCATCATGAGCAGTTACTGGGGAGAGAGAGAACTGGCCATCAGTGCTCCCTAGAGACAGGAGCCCTTGAAAGACCATTCCAGAAGGGTTCCTGCAGTAGGGAAGTAGTGCCAGACCTTCCAACAGCCATAACCTCTGTGTGCTGACAGTCTTGGGTGATTAGATCTGGCAGGAATGTCATGCTCAGGTAGGTGCCCCTTTCCTGGAAACATTCAAGGTCAGGTGGGACAGGACTCTGAGCAACCTGATCTAGCAGAAGATGTCCCTGCTCACTGCATGGGTTTTGATGAGATGGCCTTTGAAGGTCCCTTCCAACCCAAACTGTTCCATGATTGATGGCAGAATTACCTGACGGTAAGAGCAGACTGAGAGAGATTGCATCCATGGCAGGTCTGCCCTTAACACTTCCCTTCTCTCCAAAGAATGACCATCGCTGGACTCTGACAGAGGGAGCAGCAGCACTATCAAACGGCTGTGTCCTTTACTGCCTTTCAGGTTTGGAGTGAGGTTTCCCTGCATGTCAGATGCTTATGAACAAGATCTTCTCGGTCTGGCAGTGGAGAGTGCACAGGAGCTGGGGTTCCTGAGCTTCACCAGGGAAGGAGTGTACTGCCTGCTGGCTGGGCCCTGCTACGAGACCATCGCCGAGTGCCGCCTGCTGCAGGCGCTGGGAGCTGATGCTGTGGGTGAGCTGCCAGGCTGGGCTGCCAGGGTTTTTTGGGCACACGGATTGAGCAGTTAATTCTGCTCAAGGCTGACTTGCTTCAGTCTTTGTCTCTGTAAGTCTCCTGGGGCTGGAGAAATGAGCTCTGTGTATTTCTGCTTCATTGTGCAGTGGCTTAGTGCAGCTCCTGGGAGGATCTGCAGAAAGTCCCTGTGCTTACAGCTGCACAGGACAGGGATCCCAGCACAACTTTGTGTTTATTTCCCAAACACAAAGTCTCTTATGCTCAGATGGCTCCACTTCAGGAGGACTGAGTAGGGCCCAGTAAAATGAAGTCTTTTTCTAGTATTTTTCTTCTAATTCTGACATTGTTAAGATTTTCACTGTGGTTTTTTTTCTACAAATCAGCCCTCCTTATGAGCCTTGTTCAGGGATGGTAATCATGGATACCTTCCCAATTACGTACACGAAAACTGAGTGCCATGACCCATATGATTCCTTCAGCTATGATTCCTTCCATGACCCCTGGCTCGTGAGAGTCCGTTCATTAATACCTGCAGATTCACTGTATGTGAGGAAAGGAGCTCAGCCCCCCTCAAAGCCATTTTTATTTGCAATAGCTCTTTTAGCCAAGGAAGAGCCAAATGACACAGCTCATCAGTACTTCCTTAGCAAGTCTGCAAGCAGTCTGACACATCTTGAGGAAGGAGCTGTGGCACAAGGATCAAATGCAGGAGGTTTATTGTGCTGAGCAGGGTTGTAACTGTAGTGCTGCAGGTATCTGAGCCTTGTACATATCACAGCCTTTAACTACAACAGAGTTCAGACACAGACCTGGGGGGAACGAGACAAGGGCATGTGCTTGGAGGTAGGATCGTGGTTTGCAGCCTTGGAGAGATCTTGTTTTGGTGTAAATCCTGACTCATTCTGGTCCTTTCCTCTCCTACTGTAGGCATGAGCACTGTCCCAGAGGTAATTGTAGCCAGGCATTGTGGCCTCCGAGTCCTTGGGATCTCCCTCATCACCAACAAAGTGGTGATGAGCTACAACAGCCAAGAGAAAGCCAACCATGAGGAAGTGCTGCGCATCTCGGTGGTCCGGGCTGAAGCCCTGCAGAAACTGGTCACACACCTCCTTGGGAAGCTGGGGGAAAGCACAAACTCTCCGTGACCTCCAGCCATTGGTCCTACATATCACAATTTGTGTGAACACTACCAAGTGTTGGGGGAGTGCTGTTGGTGGGACTGTCCCCTTCTCTCCTGATTTTAAATAGACCTTTACATCTTTGTGCTTTATCTGATTGGGTACAGAGGTTCACTTTGAATTTTGCCAGGATGATCCCCTCATTAGTAGCCAGCGACCAAAACAGCACTGGCACTTCAACACGCTGGCACATTCCCAAACCCCAGTGTCAGCAGAGCCCTGGATACTGTGACCTCCAGCTGCCTCTCTTGGGGCACCCTTCTGCCCCAAGTCTCTGCTCCCCAGTGCACATGAGCCAGGTCACGAGTTGGTCATGGGGCTTGGTGCCTGCTGGGCCTGCTTTGGTAGGGCCTGGTCTGAAGCCAGTGGAAGCCTACAAAAAGACTGAGTTTTGGATACATATACTCAAATACTGAGTTTTGAAACAGGTCAGGCTAAAGATGAGATTTGCCTGGAACAGGCAATGGTGCAGAGCAGGTGAATTGCAATTGATTTTACAGCTTGGAAAACCACTACATTGCCATGGGGTTGTGTGACCTTCCCCTCCCAGAAGGTGTCCCAGAAAGCCCTCTCTTTCCTCATCCTTGGCTCCTCATGACCAGCTGCAGAGCTCAGTAGCTGTTTGCTACAATGCAGCACATCCTCAGCACCCCTCACACCTTTCTATTCTGTTTTGTTGCCCAATTTAGCAGGGCATGAAAATTCAGCTCAGTACAAGGCATGGCTTACCTGTGCACCATGTAAACACTGCCAGGCTGGAAGCAGAATCCAAGTCTATCTCTCCCTGGTTTTGATCAGTTTCTGGATGTCTCGGAGATCAGTGGCTTCAGCACTGCAGATTGGTTTCCTGTTAGTGCCCAAAGACAGAGAGATCAGTTTGATCCCATGTTTCACATGAGCTTTGCTGCTGTTCCTGCAGCAGATTTTGGAGCACCAATGGTTTGTGGATTTTAGCAATGTGAAATTACAGGGGAAATGTTTTGAAACAGGTATGATATTTTTCTGGGACTTTCTTGGTCCTGTTACATAAAGAAATTGAACCAAGCAGGGAGTAATGGACAAAAAGGAGAGGTTCTCCCTTACCAGTGTTCTGATGGTCTGTCAAGGAAGGGGGAACATTCACCAGAATGGTGCATTATTCATTGTTCCTCAAAGGTCAGGCTGAGCTGTGGATGCAGCTGGATGTGAAACAGTGACAGTAATTATTAGATAACCTTTTTCCCTTCATTTATCTTGTAGTTCTCTATAAAGCCCATCACTGTCATAGCTAAATGTTTTTAGTTGACTCAGTGGTCTGAACTGAAGACACCCAACTGGTCATGGAGAGCTCCCAACCTGCCTTCCTAAATTTAGCTGACCAGTTGTTTACCACTGACGCTCACCCTCCGTCACAGCCTTCAGCCTTCCATGACATTTCTTCCATTTTTTTCCAGATGGGTATTTGCTTGAAGCCTTTCATGCTGCAATTACTGGTGTCAGCTGCAGTACCCATGGTGCAAATGTTGCCACCAGGAGGAACAGTTGTGCTGTGAATGTTTTCCATTAAATGGTAGCACTTCAGGTGTAGGGGAGATCTTGGGGTGGCCCCCTTGTCTCCTCCTGGGCAATGTTACCTGTGGTCAGCCCTGCAAAATATCTGCCCAGCCTGGTCTGGAGGACTTGTGGAAGGGAAGGGACTCATTGCTTGTGCTTTCCTGGCAGAGTCACTTGCTCAGCAGCTCCTGGCACTTGGAGGAACCTTCAGAGTCAGCAGCTCTTCCCATTTGGTGGGTCTGACTGTCAGGACAGCCTCTGGGACCAGCTCTGGTGGTAATCTGCAAAGGGAAAGAGGCTCCAGCTCCATCTTTCACAACGCTGTTCCCTTTCCAGATCAAGCAGGAGTTGAAGTGCTTGTCAAGGGGGCCAGCATAAGCAGGGAAATATGAAAAGTGGCAGATGTGCAAAGCAAGAAGTAACCACTTCTACCTGCTCCCTTTTCAGACTTGTCCCAGTATGAGCTTGTTACAGGGCAGGGAGAGAGCAGATAATTTCCCCTGCCTAGAAAATGATGCTTCACATTCATCTAATTAATACTTGGTAAATACAAAGTCTCTCAAGTGGGAGTGGAAGGCAGCTGTGCAGCTCGCTGTAGCTAGCAGCAGCCAGAGTATCTAAGGCTGGGATTTCAGCAGACTCCATTAATTAATCAGAGTCAGGCTGGGCTGGGATGTGAAGGGAAGCATCCAAAAAACCTGCTGTTGTGCTGGTATTTCTCAGGCAGGGTTTGAGATGATGAGGAGCTTGGCAGCAGCACCTGCTTTCAGCAGGCCAGGTCTGCTCCTCTCTCCAGCTGCACCAGAGGCAGATACCATGCTCTTGTGTCTGAATACAGCTGAAATGCAACTTAAAATTGAACCTGAAAATCACTGTACAGCTAAATCCTCAGCAAATTATGTCTGTTAAAAAAAAAAAAAATTCTCAATTGCATCTAAGCCTTTAAACAGTTTGGGGCTCCTGTTTCAGCTGCCCAGAGTTGGCTTGGATGGCCCAAACTTTGCATGAACATCCCAATTTTTGTACCTGTCAATGGTAAGAGGAAGATGCCCTGGGCACTTCAGAAAGGATCTTATTCATTTGCAGGCGAGAGGGGAAATACAAGAATTAACATAGTAAGCTCATCTGCCTTTGGAGATACTTTTAATAGAATTTTGGGGTTTTTTACTGCTGCTGAATTTCAAAAGTCTGAAATACAGTGATGCAAGACGGGTAAGACATGTGGGGAAGGGACTGTGAGGGAATAAAACCTGCTGTGATCCTGGAAACTGTGTTTTTGTTTGCTGTGCCAATGCCACTGGTTAGAAAGAAAGGAGGTGCTTAACTGCTCCCCCTACATCCAACCCCCAGGCTGGAGGATAACCCAGGGAAACCCCGCAGCACCACACCCCTGGGGGACTAGAACTCAAAGCTCAGGATAAGCAGGACCAACATTTGACCAGAACTTGGCACAGGTATTTTTTACTGATCCCACTAAGCTGAAAAACTTACAGAAACAATACCAAGAACCAAAGTACCTCGACTTAACTTCTGAGCAGCTGGAAAGTACAGTGGGCTGTGGTAATGCCAGAGCGCAAGTCATCTATGCTGGAGGCAGGACACAGTTCCCTTGATGCTCTGCCTTTTGTTTAGTGCTTTTGGTGGTTTCTGGCAACATCCATGGCTGAAATGATGATCTCAGCTTTCTTCATTCCTGTACTTTATGCCACTTACCTGCTTCTGAAGTCCAGGGCATTATGGTCATAGGGATAAGCTGAAAGATGCATGAAAAGCTAAGACACCTGGCAAGTGGTAAAAGAGCCCCAAATGACATGATGATCCTGGCTTTCTCAGTGCTGTGGTTGGCAGTGAGCCCAGGAGCCTGATCAGGGAACGCCACCAGCACAGGCTGTCCCGTGTGGCTGTACCTGTGGCAAAGGGACACATGGAACACCTGTGTCAGTACAGGGCAGAGCTGGCATGGCTCCTCCTTTACTCACTCACAGCCATGGACTCGTGAGCCAGTCTGCCTCATCCTCTGTGACAGCCTTTTCTTCTTCCTTGCTCATCAGTCCAGAGAAAACTTTCCAGATCACAGGGTCCTGCTGTTTCCAGTCCCCTGGAGAAGACAGAGGTGTTATATTGATGCCTTCATATGAGATTCACATAAAAGTGTGAAGCCAAGAGGAGAAACCTTTGCCGCAGCCCTTGGCTGGACTAAATCAAGACTGTTTAAGTAGAGATCTCTGCTGTTATCTCAGAAACAACCCTGTGACCCAAAAAATCTGATGGTGTGATTCATCCTGTTTCCTTTGCAAGCCTCGGTTTCCCACAATTTTTTTACATGAGGTTTGCCTTTTGCATTCTTTCCTATTTAAAAGTAAATCAGAAAGCTTTTAAAAACCTGTGCTGTCTCAGCTCAGCAACAAGCATGTGCCTTACCTTCAAGTTATCAAAATTCCCTTAGATGTTTCTCTTTATTGAAAACCTGCAGTTGAACTAAGGGGATTCTGCTATAGTGGTGTGTTGTTTGGGTTTTTTTCCAAAAGCTCTAGGTCTTCACTGCAAGGATTTCATTTGCAGGAAAGAACTAAACTCTCCCCTGCTGTGCTGAATGTGTGGAGCAGGGGGGAGCGATGTGGGTCATGGCAGTGGGCTGATATCAGTGTGTTGATGAATTAAGTCCTGGCTCTGTAAGCAGCATGATGATCTGTTCTTTCAAAAATCTGATGGCATGTTCAGATTGAATCACAGACTGTCCTGAGCTGGACCCACAAAGAACATCAAGTCCAACTCCTGGCGCTGCACAGGACATCCCAAGAATCCCATCATGTGTTGATGTGATGGATCCCATCATCCCTGAGAGTGTTGTCCAAATGCTTCCTAAACTCTGTCAGGGTTGGTGCTGTTGGTGCTGGTGCAGGGTTACTTCTCTGGGGAGCCTGTTCCAGTGCCCAACCACTCTCTCTCTGGGTGAAGAACCTTTTCCTGATGTCCAACCTAGGTGGTGGGACAGGGGACATCCAGCCTTTTCTCCTGTAGAAGGAACATCCCCAGCGCCTGAACACCCAAGTGGGAGACGGCTTCAACACAGCAGCACAACCACCCCTTGCTTTCCTTTCCTGAAGCTTCACAGCCCTTTCTACAAGCCTTTCTCAATCTTAGCAAATCCCTTCCTACAGCAACAAGCCCCTCTTGCACAGAGAGCTGCTTCAGAGGCAGCTTGGAGAAGCATTTCTCCAGAGAAGGGAGCGGGCGGCATCTGGAGTCCAGATATTGGTCCCAGGCCCCAACCTGAAGCAACCTTGGCTCTTTGTTAGCAGAGAGGTGGGTGTCATGAGGCAGCATGAATGTGATGGGCTGGTGACCCAGAGCCATCTCTGCACTGGGCTGGAGCTCTGCTCCCTGTGGAACAGATGATGGACCAGTGTTGGTCCCTGTGCCCATTCTCTCCCCTGCCTGGGCACAGCTGGGGACACATCCCTGCAGAAGCAGTGAATGTCCCCTCTCAGCCCCTAGGAAAAATCTGCTCTGGAGGGAGTGGGACAGTAAAGCAATGGGCTCTGCTGAGGGAAATTGTGCAGCAATAATGGAAAGAAAAAGAAGCTTTTTTTGACTAATTTCTGTGTTAAACCACAGGAAATTTGAATGGAATACACAGGACACCCTTCAGTGTCCCACGTGTGCCTGAAGGCTGCATTGTGCAGCAGAGAGGAGAAGGCCATCACACTGCTCGGTGTCCCAGTGTGGTTCTTCTCATGGGATGCTGGCACAGCATCTCTTCCCATGCCTGAGGTCCTGTGTCCTGCCCTGCCTCAGCTTCCCACAGCGTTAGAGCCAGGCGTGGCTCCATCTCCACTGCACTGAGCTCCTCCAGGCCCCTGCCATTCGGAGGGAGCACCACACACCTCCTGTTCTTCCAGCCAAAAGACAAAAATTAGAGGCACCAGCACCCAGCAGGATGGGCAGTGCCCCAAACAACTCCCAGCAGCTGCCTGCTGCTGCCTGCATCCCTGCTCTGCGCACATCTCAACTTCCCTGATGCCTTCTCATCTTTAATTAAGAACTTCCATCGGCTCAGCCTTCTTGCTGGATCTGAATTTTTTTTTCCCTGTAGCCATGGCAACGCTTCCCCTGGGCAGGCTTCGATGGAGCCAGTGACAAACCCCATGTGTGGCTGTTTTGTTTAGGCCTGGAAACTTCCCTGCCATTTGGGAAAACTCGGGAAAAGAAAATCCCGCAACAAGATGGTGAGCAGCAAGGGGAGCCAGGATGAGAAATGTCTTTTGGGCTGAGCATCCCTTCTATACCCCAAGGAGCCCTGCTTCAGCAGGGATGGCAGAGACTTGATCTGAGGATTCCTTGGTTTTTCCTCCAAAAGATGGCTGCAGTGTCCAAGTTTTGTGTTCTTGCTCCAGCCACGGGTGCAAGCGATTGCCCTGTTGTGGCCATTGTACAGACCCTTGGTGGTGGTGACACAGGGACTGCCATTGCCCTGCTCCTCCTGCCAGGACCAGCAAATCATGAGCCCTGAAGCTGCTATGAAGCAAGGGGACAGTGACACAGATGTGGTGACACAGGGCATGGACATGGTGACTGGGGTAGGACTTGGTAGCACAGGAAAGGAAGCAGGGACTTGGGGAAGGAATGGAGCGACAGGCAGGAGGAGGCAGCAGGGCAGAGTGACAGGGCAGGGCTAGGTGTCAGGAAAGGAGTAGGTGACATTAAGCAGAGTGGGTGATGTGGGACAGGGGTAAGTGGCACAGGGTAGGGATAGGTGACACAGAGCAGGAGTAGATGTCATGAGGCAGTGGTAGGTGAGAGAGTAGGGTTACGTGACAAGGCAGGGACAAGTGTCAGGGCACGGGCTGTCCACTCCAGTGCCCAGTGCTGCTCCCAGTGTCACAGTATCCTTGTGTCCTGGTATCCCAATATCCTGGTATTCCAGTGTCCCAGTAATGTCCTGGTATGCTGATGTCCTGGTGTCCCAGTATCTTGGTATCCTGGCGTCCCAATGTTCTTGTATCCCAATGTTCTGGTGTCCTGATATCTCGATATCCTGGTATCCTGATGTCCAGGTATCCCACTGTCCCGGTATCCCGGTGTCTTGCTGTCTGGGTATCCCACTGTCCCGATGTCTGGGTATCCCGGTGTACCGCTGTCCCAATGTCCTGGTATCCTGGTGTCCCACTGTCTGGGTATCCTGCTGTCCTGTTGTCCCGCTGTCCCAATGTCCCAGTGTCCTGCTGTCCCGGTATCCCGGTGTCCCGGGATCCCGGCGTCCCGGGATCCCGGTGTCCCGGGATCCTAGTGTCCTGCTGTCCAGGAATCCGGGTGTCCTGGTATCCCGCTGTCCCGGTATTCCGGTGTCCCGCTATCCCGCTCTCCCGGTATCCCGGTACCTGCTGTCCCGCTGTCCCGGGATCCCGGTGTCCCGCTGTCTCGCTGTCCCGGGATCCCGGTGTCCCGGTATCCCGGTGTCCCGGTATCCCGGTACTCGCTGCCCACCGTACCCGGCCGGTGTCCCGGGCGGCGGCGCCCTCTGGCGGCGGCGGGCGGCGCGGCGGCGGCGGGTATAAAAGGCGGCTGCGGACAGCGGCGGGATCGGGAGCGGCGGGATCGGGATCGGGATCGGGATCGGGAGCGGGATGGCCGGCCCGCAGCAGGCCCCGCACCTCCACCTGGCCGAGCTCACCGCCTCCCAGTTCCTCGACATCTGGCGGCACTTCGACGCGGACGGTCAGTCCCGGGGCGCGCGGGACACTTCGCTCCTCAAAAACCGGCGGGGAGGGCAGCGGGCTGAGCATCCCTAGGGGCGCGGGCTTGAACGGGGGTGGTGAAGAGTCCCTAAACATCCCGGAGGAGAGGATAGAGCCTCCACTGCCGCAGCCCGGGGGTAACGGTGAGCCCCCGGGGTGATGGAGAGCCCCCGGGATGCAGAGACTCCAGGATGGAGAGTCTCCGGGGTGATGGAGAGCCTCCGGGGCTCAGCCCCGTCGGTTGAAGCTCCGGGATCGGGGAAGCGATCGGTCCCCCAGGACCTTCCCGTCGGAAAAGGACGGGGAGCCCCAGAACTGGACCCCACTGGGAGCTCTCAGCCCATGGGACACTGAGCCCGGGATATCCCGGGTCTCCTTGGCACGTCCTCCGGTGCCTTGAGAACTGGGATTGGCTCGGGGCCGGTGTTACCTCTGGGTGCTGCTCTGGAGCTCTTGCCCTTCCCGGGGTGCCCAGTGTCCACCCTCGGTCCCCTCCATCTCCCCACCTTGGCAGTGCCCCACACTTGGTACCTGGAGGGAGGGGGCAGCGCGGCCACCAGATTGGCCCCAGGGCCACTCCCTTGCCAGGGGTGACAGAGCGGGTGTCCCACACCCGGAGCAGGCTGAGGAACGGTCCCTCCACATCTGGAGCACTTGGTCTCTGCCTGCCTGCTCCCCAGCCTCACAAAACATCTCCCCGGGGATGCTGTGGCAAAACCCGTGTCCACTATGGGGATGTCACCTTCCCACAGAGTCACATCTGGGCAGAACATCCCTGTTCCTACCACTGTCAGCCCCAAAAAGGGGGGGGGGGGGGGGGGGAATGCAAAAACCAGCATTGTTTTGTGGGAACACGGTTTCTTCCAGCGCTGCAGTGCTGTGAAGGAGGCTCAGCCCGCTGGGAACAGTAGTCTAGGGGAAAGCTCCTGTCCTTCACTGAGTTTCCTGTTCCTACAGGGAGGTTTGGGGACCAAAAACCTCCTGGGAACTGCATTATGTAGCCTCCCCAGCTGCACTCCTGGAACTGGAGCTCAGCTTGCTCCTGCCTGCATTTTGGGGTCCCCCCCCCTGCAGCCTCACAGCATCGGGGACACAGACACAGGT
Source organism: Tichodroma muraria (assembly GCA_013390105.1). Classification (NCBI taxonomy): domain Eukaryota; kingdom Metazoa; phylum Chordata; class Aves; order Passeriformes; family Sittidae; genus Tichodroma; species Tichodroma muraria. The sequence goes on along the minus strand of WAAG01059224.1, from coordinate 20,507 downwards.
CTCTGGCACTGCTGGAGCTGGCACTGGAGCAGCCACCAAGGGGCTGGGAAGGTGGCACTCCAGTGGGAGCGGGCAGTTCCTGATGTGGGTGTACAGCTGCCTCCCTGCAGCGCATCCCACTGTGCCCTTGGATGTGCTCTGTCATCTCCAAAACACAGCGGCAGGCACGGATCCAGCTTGGCCCATGTCCCCCAGGCAGGGCAAGGCTGTCAAGCTGCGGCACGGCAGGTGCCCAGGAGAGGAGGGACTCAGGCATCAGGAAAGAAGGTGGCCTTGACAAGGACAATGCGCAGCTGCACTAGGCAGGAGCCCTGGCTGCTTCCCTGTGCCAACGGAGGGACCTGGGGTTCATCCCCCTATGCATGGGACTACTTTGCCCAGGCTCATCCCTGCATTTAAACCCTTTCCATGTGGCTTCCATGCCTTGAGCCACTTCCCCTCAAGGCTTGTCATGCCCCAGAGATGTCCCCTTGGATGTCTTTGATGTCCTCACTTTACCAGCCACAGCTGTCCCGAGGCTCCAAGGTGGAGCTGCATGGACTGGCTGTGGCTCTCCAGAGGCGATCTTCCATGACACTTCACATCCCACTGCTCTGCAGACATGGATCAGACCTGTCCAAGCTGCTGCTTGGAGGAAGCCAAGCTACTGGCCACAGCTTTTCTCGGCCTTACTCTTTTTTCCCAGCTCAAAATTCCCTTTGATTTTTCTTTTTTTCCCAACTGAATTCAAAGTCACTTGAGGTTCTCCTGCACCCACAAAAGCAAAGCCCCTGGGAAGAGCAGCGGGAAGCCAAGCACTGTGGCTCACACCAGCACCCCAGCATCACCCAAGCCCCTCATCCCCTCCTGGGAAGGATGCTGCTAATCCATTGGGATGTGGTCACCAAAAAGGAAGGTACCCCGGGACTCCCCCAGTGCTTCGAGCTGGGATGTGGATGGGTTATTCCCCGCTGCTGTGCTGCAGTGGGGAGCAGATGCTGCCGGGGAGCCTGCAGGTGATAATGCCGAAGGTGGCGCAGAGCAGGGAGCTGTGGTCCAAGCCTCCGGAGGCTGGAATGCAGAGCAGTTCTGGGGGAAATGTTCACAGGGAAGAGCCCTGGCTATCGCTCAGCCAGGCACTTCAGGGGAAAGGGCAACATCCCTCTGCTGTGTCCAGATATTCTTAGAAGGGAGGATTTCTGGCAGGGAGGTAACACCTTGCCTGACAGCAACATGGAGCCAGTGTCTTCACAGCTGTCCCCAGCCATGATGTGACCCTGCTGCTTCCAGGCACGGCAGCCACCCCCTAAAGCCACCAAGGGCCAGCACTGTGGGAACCATGTGTGGCTTGAGCCCCGGCTGAGCTGTCCGGCCAACGAGCATCCCACAGGCAGGGCTGTGGATACCCCAGGTTCCTGAGGAACCATATCTCAGCACAGATACTGGCAATGAGAGGTGCAAGGTACACAGGACAGGGATCTTTTGAAGCTCTTGGCCACACTGGAGAGTGGCAGTGGGGTCACCCCTTCCTGGGGCTAATCCTGCACCCAGGATGGGGGGATGCTGTGCCAGGTGCCTTGCCTCTGTTCCCCATTGGCCCTTGAGGAGACAGTCCTGACTGGGAGATGCTTGCACAGGATGGGGTGCCTTTATTTAAGGCATCTGATTGAAGCATCAGATAAAGAAAATGCAGCGAAGGCCAAGATGAACAAAGTCCCCTGTGCCCTACAAATAAGTGTGAGGGACAAGTCCAGGGCTGTGTGTCACCTGGGCAAATTTGGGCATCACCAGCATGTGTAATACTCAGCATCAACACTGGCTGGCGTTTCCTTGCTACCACAGTTGCCTTGGAGCCATGTCCTGGTGCAGAGGGAACAAGCGCCATGTCCGCTGGGAGCATCTGTGCCTCTCCTCCTGTGCTCTGACACTGTGGAAGTCTTACTGCATTTTTTTCCTCCCCCAGGAAATGGCTACATTGAAGGCAAAGAGCTGGAAAATTTCTTCCAGGAGCTGGAAAGTGCAAGAAAGGGGGCGGGTGTGGTAAGAGCATCTCATGGTTTTGCTCCCTCCTTCCCCTGTTCCCTCATGCCCAAAAATTCATGCTCATGTCACTCCCATCTCCTTTGGGCACTGGTGAGTGGGACTGAGGCTCCTCTGTGAAGAAAGGGGGAGAACACGAGCACGGGGAATGGGGAAAATGCTCCTCTCGTCTCTCTTCTTGCTGGCAGGACTCAAAGAAGGACAATTTGGGTGACAAGATGAAGGAGTTCATGCACAAATACGACAAAAATGCAGATGGCAAAATCGAGATGGCAGAGGTGAGCAGTGCTGGATCTGATAAACCCCAGGTTGTTCATGTTCTACCCCTATGCTCGTGTTTCCCATCCACCATTCCACCATGCCTGTGTTCCCCACAGCTGGCCCAGATCCTGCCCACAGAGGAGAATTTTCTACTGTGTTTCCGCCAGCATGTGGGCTCCAGTTCAGAGTTCATGGAGGTGAGTGGGACAGGCTGTGCTGGGGGATCCCCAGGGAATTCAGTCCAGCTCCACCATGGGAAAACAACTGGGAGCTTGAACTGCCCAAACCTCCCCTGGTCCCCCCAAAACTCTTAGCATTAACTCAGCATTGGGAGGCAGTGGTGGTTTATGGAAGAGCAGGAGTGTGGTGAATTTTCCCAGTTCTCAGCACCCCTTGGATACTTCTCAGGGCAGGCAGGTGCCTCATCCCAGCCTCCAGGCAAGGTGAGCTGCAAGGATTTGGGGCTTTTTTGTAAACTTCCACTCATGGTTGCTCCTAAGTGCCCAAGGGATGTGCTGAAGCCAACACTGCTCTGGGCCACCCCACAACCTCACTGTGCCCTTGCATGGGGGGAACACACGCAGATGGGAGAGAAATTGCAGATGGGAAAAATAACATAGCTGGGGTAGAAGGGAATCTTGGTGCAGCATGTTGGAGAGGAAGGAGCTTGTACATGGAAACTGAACCCTGGGTGGAGGGGAAGGCTGAAAGAAGAGCATCCTGTGGCATGGGAGGGGTAAGCAGGCACTATTGTTTACTTGGGAGATGCAATTAAATATTATTAAATATTAAAGCCTGGTCTTGCATACTGACATGAGGATAAAGACGCTTGAACTCTTAGTATGGGGCTGAACAAAAGCATCGAGCCCCAAGGGAGAGCAGGTGACACCAGTGGGAGCTGTGAGATAGCCCCATCTCCTTTAGGGTGGTGGGGGACACTCTCAGCAGAGGTTTATGGACACACACACACATGTCATGGGGGAGTGGGAGACACGAGGCCCCGCAAAGGCTCATGGTGGTCTCTCCACAGGCTTGGCGCAGGTATGACACGGATCGCAGCGGCTACATCGAAGCCAACGAGCTCAAGGTGGGCTGTGGGCTTAGGGTGGGCTGGGCTGGGTCCCTGCCAGTGGGACATCCCTCCTGGGGTAGCTGGGCATGGGACAGAAAACCCTCTCCTCCCAGGGCTTCTTGTCAGACCTGCTGAAGAAGGCGAACCGGCCCTATGACGAGCCCAAGCTGCAGGAGTACACACAGACCATTGTAAGTGGGACCCGGGGCACTGTGTCCCCACGGGGGTCTCAGCACCCCAGGTGGGTGGCATGCAGGGGAGGAGGAGGTGATGGGTGACAGGGTACTGTTTGCATCCCAACAGCTGCGGATGTTCGACATGAACGGTGATGGGAAGCTGGGCCTCTCCGAGATGTCCCGGTAAGGTCATGGGCAGTGAGAAGGAAGAGATGGGGAGGGAAAGACACCTGAAATGCTTGTATTTAGGAAGAGTCTGCTCCAGCTTCCAGGGAAAACTGTTTTCCTCTTTAATCTATTCATGTTTCTGAGCAAAACATCACTGTGATTTAAGAAAGTGTCTTTTTCTGCCTGCTTCCTACTCTTCCCTGCCCTTCTTGTTTTTCAGACTTTTGCCTGTGCAAGAGAACTTTCTTCTGAAGTTTCAGGTAACATAATACTACTCCTACTGCTAATAATAGCAACAAAATCAACCCATTCCCATTGCTTGTACCTCCAACCCCTCCCTCATACTCTGGTGTCCCTTGTCACTTCACAGGGAATGAAGCTGTCCTCAGATGAGTTCAATGCCATCTTTGCTTTCTACGACAAGGTAGGGAAACTGCCCAAAATAAATATAACTTGTCAAAAAATAACCCCAAATCATATGGTTTTGGTTGGGGCAATTCCCTGCTCCAGTTTGGGGTTGGAGAACTGGGTTTACCTCTGGATGTGCTGGGTGAGGGTCTGGGGATGTCCACGTCCAAGGGGAAAATGTGGAGCTTGTGTCTTCCTGCTGTTGATGTCCCTACCACACTATCCAGGATGGAAATGGCTTCATTGATGAGAATGAGCTGGATGCACTTTTGAAAGACCTGTATGAGAAGAATAAGAAAGTAAGTGGGGGCAGAGCTTGGATGCTACCCCAGAGCCACCCAGTTCCTTCTCCCCTCTCCCAGCAGCCACTTCCCATGTCTATGTTCCATGGGGACCAGGAGATGCTGGTCCAGGTGCTCACCCTGCATCCTCATGGGAAGCTGCACTGGAGCTGGGGGGAGTGTAATCTCAGCCTGGGGGTACTCCCCAGGGAGAAAGGGGATGCCCACCCTCACTGCCCCCCATGCCTTGCAGGAGATGAACATCCAGCAGCTCACCAACTACAGGAAGAGCATCATGAACCTCTCCGACGGGGGCAAACTCTACCGCAAGGAACTGGAGATGGTGCTCTGCAATGAGCCCCCCATGTAGGACCCCCATACACACAGCCCACACTCCCCCTCCCCGAAAACAAGCACAAAGGGGAGCCCCCATCACTGCAGAGCTCCCCCAACAGCTCTTGGGTTTGCTGTAGGTTGCTAAAATCCCACGTGGGGGAGAAACTTTTTTTTTTCTTCCCATCTGCCTGGTTTGTTCAATTATATGATCTTTTTTTTTCTTTGTGGGGGTGTTGTTTTCATTCCTTTGGTCTCTTGAGTTTTTATCATTTACCAAAGAACAGTTTACTAATAAATTCAAGTACTGCTAGACTGGAGCCCCTATTTCTCCATCCCATTGTGGGCTGCGGGGTGGCAGGGAGGAGGGGGCCATCCCCACACTCTGATCCCACAGAGGACGTGGCTGCTGGGTGGGGAAGAGAGATGGAGCATTTGGGAAAGCCCCTATGGAATGAGGGTCATTGGAAGATCCCTGGGGAGCAGAGGGGAGACAGGCTGCGTGGGGACACTGTACCTCCCAGTCACCCCTCCCAGACCCTGCCAAAGTCTCTGAGACATCCCAAGGGTTGTTTCCCCCACTCCCAGTTTTGGAAACCAGTCCCAGGGTGACAATGCTGGCAGAGCCCCAGTGCAACCTTTCCCACTCCTGTACTATCCAGCGCAGCCCAGCTGAGGCCTGTATGGCCCAGTATGGTGCAGTGCAATCCCATCTGGACATGTACAGCCCAGTACAACCCTGTACAGCCCATTACGACCCAGTAAAATCCCACACAGCTCAGTGTGGCTCAGTACAGCCCAGTATGGTACAGTGCAGTCCTGTATGGCCCAGTACAGGCCCACATAGCCCAGTATGGCCCAGAACAGTCCTGTACATCCCTCTGTGGCTCAATACATTTCAGTATGGCCCAGTACCATACTATACAGACCTGTGTGGTTTTGTACAGTCCTGTATGGCTAAGCATAGCCCAATACAGACCTTTACAGTTCCACAGGGCCCTGTACACCCCAGAATGGCACAGGGCAACCAAGTACAGCCCCATACAGCTCAGTATGGCCCAGTACAGTCCTGCACAGTCCTGTACAGCTCCATATGGCCAAGTACAGGCCTGTATATCCCTGTAGAGTCCCATATGGTGTTTTACAATCCTGTATAGCTTGCTGTAGCCAGGACTGCCCTGTGTAGACTTGTATGGCTCCATATGGCACAGTGCAATCCTATATAGCTCAAGAACAGCACTGTACAGCCTAGTATGGTGCAGGACCATCCTGTATGTCCCAGTACGGCCAAGTACAGCCTGGTACAAGATGGCCCAGTACAGCCTAGCATGGCCCATTACATCTCAGTCAACTCCCGCATATCCCAGCACTGCCCAGTACCGCCCAGCACCGCCCAGCANCGCCGCCGCCGCCGCTGCCGCCATGGCGCTCCTGCACAGCCGCCGGCTCCTCGCCGCCCCGCGCCTCGCCGCCGCCGCCTCCCGCGCCAGGTGAGGGCTGAGAGGTGGCTTAGCCCCTGGGGCCGCCCGCCGGTGTCGGCGGAGGGCTTTTCCCGCGGCTGAGCCCCCGCTCCGAGGTGGCGGTGGGGGGAGGCTGCGGGGAGCGGGTCCCCCCGTGCGCCAGCGGCTGACGCCGCGCCGGGGAAGGGGGTTGCCGGGGGGACGGACCGCGCTCGGATTGGCTGGGGAGAGGGGTCCTCGCGCTCTGATTGGCTGCGGCCCAGCCCGGCGCCCCCCGCCTGCCCTTGAGGCGCCGCCGTGGAGGGCGCGTAGGCACCGGGGAGCCCCGAGAAACGGGGCCGGGGGGAGCCCGTGCCTTAACGACGGGGTGGGGACACCCTGTGCCTCGAGTGATTGGGCCGGCGTGATGCTAGTGGGGTACACTTTGCTACGGGGCACGAGTGATGTGGTCGATGAGAGGCTGGACGTGCCCCGGCCATGTGCACTCGCAGCGCAGAAACCAACCGTGCCCTGGGCTGCATCACCGGCGGCGTAGGCATTAGGTAAAGAGAGGGGATTCTGCCCCTCTGGTCCGCTGTGCTGAGACCCCTCCTGCAGCACTGCATCCACCTTTGGGACCCCAGCACAGGAAGGACATCGACCTGTTTGAGCAAGTCCAGAGGNGGCCCTGTACACCCCAGAATGGCACAGGGCAACCAAGTACAGCCCCATACAGCTCAGTATGGCCCAGTACAGTCCTGCACAGTCCTGTACAGCTCCATATGGCCAAGTACAGGCCTGTATATCCCTGTAGAGTCCCATATGGTGTTTTACAATCCTGTATAGCTTGCTGTAGCCAGGACTGCCCTGTGTAGACTTGTATGGCTCCATATGGCACAGTGCAATCCTATATAGCTCAAGAACAGCACTGTACAGCCTAGTATGGTGCAGGACCATCCTGTATGTCCCAGTACGGCCAAGTACAGCCTGGTACAAGATGGCCCAGTACAGCCTAGCATGGCCCATTACATCTCAGTCAACTCCCGCATATCCCAGCACTGCCCAGTACCGCCCAGCACCGCCCAGCACTGCCCAGTACCGCCCAGCACTGCCCAGTACCGCCCAGCACCGCCTCGGACGGAGCGGGCGGCGCGGATGCACTGACCCGTAGCGGCCGCCAGGGGGCAGCGCCGGCGGCGCCCGGCGCGGGGCGGCGCATGCGCGGGGCGGA
>WAAG01059224.1:2704-12883 GCA_013390105.1 Tichodroma muraria | reverse complement strand
GACGTGCCCCGGCCATGTGCACTCGCAGCGCAGAAACCAACCGTGCCCTGGGCTGCATCACCGGCGGCGTAGGCATTAGGTAAAGAGAGGGGATTCTGCCCCTCTGGTCCGCTGTGCTGAGACCCCTCCTGCAGCACTGCATCCACCTTTGGGACCCCAGCACAGGAAGGACATCGACCTGTTTGAGCAAGTCCAGAGGAGGCCACAAACATGATTGATTCCACATGATGAGGAATGGAGCACCATTTCTATGGGGACAGGCTGAGTGAAAGAGCTGGGGTTATTCAACCTGGAAGAGAGAAGGCTTCAGGGTGACCTAATTGTGGCCTTCCAGTATCTAAAGGGGCTACAAGAGAGCTGGAGAGGGACTTTTGACAAGGCTATTGAGTGCCAAGGCAAGGAGGAATGGATTTAAATTGACAGGGCAGAGTTAGATTAGATATTAGGAACAAATTCTTCCCTGTGAGGGTGGTGAGGCCCTGGCACAGGTTGTCCAGAGAAACTGTGCCTGTCACATCCCTGGAAGTGTTCAAGGCTAGGTTGGACAGGGTTTGGAGCATCCTGGTCTTGTGGAAGGTGTCCCTGTCTATGGCAGGGGTTTGGACATCCTAATCTTTCAGGTCTCTTCCAATCCAAACCATTCCAGGATTCTGTGTGCTGTGAAATGGGGCTGAGGTGGTGCTGTCTGGCTGCCCTATGTAGTGGGACCAAAGGGACCTCTGCACTGTTCAGTGGGCCTCAGGATCATGCATGGTGCAGCAGTCTGCAATGACCCCACAATCCATGAAATGGGGCAGGAGTAGTGCTGGCTGTGCTAGAGCTGTGCCCTCAGGGGTACAAACCCTGGCAGGAGCACGGTGGGAGTAACTGTTTCTTTGAGGACCAGACCTGCACTGGCAGCTCTGGATTCTGCTGTCTCTAGAGGTTTGGATAGAAGGGTGCAGGGTGCTGCTGGGGCTGTGTGAAAAGCCCAGAACAGTTTCCACGAAGTGCAGCTGACCTGAGAGCCATGGGGCTGGGAGCATCACTGAGACCAGATGACCAAGAAGCAGAGAGCGGAGTGTGCAAAGGGATCTGGATGAGGCCTTGCTGCTCTCCAAAAACCTTTGACTCTTGGCCCTCACTAGTGGGGAAGTCTATAAGAAACAGTTTCCAGCCTGCATCAGAGCAGGAAAGCAGTGGGTTTTTAAAAATCCCATTCCAGCAGTCACTACTGCTTCTAAGCCAGCCTTCTGGCTCTTCTCAGCAGGGACAGAAGAGTGGCTGTCTAGAATCTGTGTTTTGTGCCCGTGGACTGTAGCAGGCCTGTGAAAGGTATGGAGCCTGCTAGCATAAGCTTTGCTTTTGTCAAGCTTATTATACAGCAGACTATAAATTACCAAATTGCATTGAGGTCACTCAAGAGAGATTGTTAAGTTTTCTAAGTAAGGAGCCTCTGTGCACAGCCCCCTTTTTCCTGTTCAGGAATAGTGGCTTATTATGCAACAAGGGAAGCCAAGCACTGATTCAGTTTGTTTCCTTATCTTCAGCAATATAATGTGGTGCTCCAGCTGCTACCATTACTCTGTGCTGAGAATGCTTTTTCTGAAGGCAGAACAGAGATAAAGAGATAGGAAATGGTTAAAACGGTTCCCTTGACACACAAATGCTAATTAGGGTGATAACTCAGTCTGCTGCTCTGATGTATCACAAGACAGCTATTTAAATACTTTTCTTGGTGGAAAGCTTACCCGAAGCTCACTGAGGCAAGGCATATGTAGGCTTGAAAGGTCCTGGAGTAGCCAGCAGCCTGTTGGCATTGTTCTTGTGTAAATATTTGCTTTAGATGTGGTTTAGGACAGCCTGACAGCCTTTGGCCCCTCGGCTTGCAGAACTGCTGTGGGGGCTTTGGCAAAGCTTCTGAAATCCAGTATCTTATGTGGCTGTACCTCAGGGAATGTGGGCTGGCCTCTCCACAATAGAAACCTTCACTGGGCTTGTAAATACTTGCTTTTCTGGCTTGGCTTGAGTCCTTAAGCACTTCTTAGGTCTGTGCATTTGAGGCATAAATTCCACATACATTTTTGAAAGGTGTTGCAAATTTATGCAATTCCTAGTGCATCTTCCCACCTTCTCTGCCCCACTGCACTTGCAGCTGTGCAGCAAACCAGCTCAGAAGACCCGGCGTGGCTAAAGAGTATAAATACTATTTGGATACCAGCTCTGATGAGCATCTAAACTCTGACTGGGCCTTCTGTGTTGAAGTCCTGTAGCTGGAGAATGTGCTTCCTTTGGCTTACATTGAGTATCCCTTGGGTAGGTCAACCCCAGCTTAAGTTTACCTCTGGTCAGTTTTCCGCACTGAATACCTCTGGCCTGGCAGAGATGTGCAAGTTTATAGCTTTGACCTTTATTCAATCCCAATGTTCTTTTAATTGCTCAAAATAAAATACAAGGCGGTACAGGGACAACAACTGTAACAGGGGGTAGCAGTGTGTTAGGGTTTGTGGCCTCGGACCATTAGTAGATCTCTTTTTCCCAAGCCTCTTTCAGAAAGCTTTGCCTCTGTGATCTCTGGTATCCTGATGTGTTTGGACAACTCAGCCTAGGCTTCTTTCTCCTGCCTCCCTGCAAGCTCACCTCCCTGGAAACACCAGAGGAGTCTTGTTTCACCTGGAAACCTTCATGCTGAGAATGGGAAAATAAGTTCTAAACCTACCCTTTGGGTGCCTTAAGCCAACACAAAAACCGGCTCAGAACAAAAGTACTTAACTCTCTGGAGTGCTGCGGCTTAGGTAAATGCCTGCAGGATCAGCATTAATTGCAGTTTGTTAGAGCTCAGTGACCTGCCTAAGCCTTAGCAGGATCGAGACCTAAATACCTCAAACACTGTAAGCTGCTTGGGGAAAAGCCCAGCAGAAAGAAGGTGCTGTCACCATATCCAAAGTAGCAGCTCTTTAAAATAGATGGCCAGGCTTCTGCAGCTCTTGATACCAAAATAATCCTAAACCAGGTAAACTGAAGAGAGCCACACTACTGCACATTGTTTGTCTCTTTCCCTGCCTCTCCATTGCCAGGAATGCATTGGGAGGGGTTTGTCCAAAGCCGCCTGAATGTGCAGCAGGAGTTTGCCCTGACAATCCCCTTGACGTGTCCTGCTCAGGTTGGTTCCCCAGGTCACTCCCTCCACACTGGCCGCAGCCCCTGTCCCTCTCTGGAGGGTGTATGTTGCTGGCATGACTTACTTATCCCCCTTTCCAAGCTGATCCTATACTTAAGAGGTAATTAAGACTGGTTAGTGGTCTAAAAAACATTAAGCACATCTTCCATTTTTAAACTACCTCTTCCTCAAGGCCTGTCAAAAGGAGAAATAGGCTTTTTTTTTTTAAATCTGAAAATAGTGTACCAATGGGAAGAGCGGTTAGTCTGAAGAGGGCAAATGATGTTTGGGGCTCCATGAGATGCAATCTACATACGTGGGAGAGTGCAAAATTTTTCTGTAGTGAGTAAACTTGGCCTAAATGGACCTAAAACAGGGACAGAGTGGAGAGGGAAAGATGATTTTGTGAGTTCTGCTGATCAGTTAGAGAGAGCTTCCTTAACCTGCCTGGCCCGTCTGCCTGCACATCTCTGTATCTGCCTACAAGCCTGCACTACACACTCAGCAGGAGGCCTGGCTGGTCCCGGGCTGGCTCCAGGCTGCCTGTGTTGCCTGGGGCAGGGACCAGCCCCAGGACAGCATTCCCAAGTTGGGAAAGGATCTTATCAGATAAGGCAGCCTTTCCTGGTCGGAAAAGCTTAGTAAAGCTGATATGTCTCTCTATGTGTTTCTCCTTCAGCAATCAAGGCTTGAGTTCTGTCCTCCAGAAGATAAATCCAATCTACTTTGTATTGCACCCTTTGTTCCCCACTGAGCTGGGGGACGTGGGTAGCTACCGATGTGGTGAGTCAGGATGCTCTGAGCTGCATGCAGTGCCTTCAGCAGGGGGCTGTAACAGCCATAGCCCTCTGCCAGGCAGGTTAAAAAACAGCACACTGCTGCTCCTGCACTGTTTGCAGGCCTGCAAAGCCTGGACGTGGGACAGGGCAGAGACTGTGGCCAAAGGAAATAACAGGTTTCTTTTTATAGCATGGTCTGCTCTGCCCTTGACATTAAGAGAGCCTCTCCATCTTCAGGGTGTGCTGCCAGCAGGGCAGAGGCAGGTGGCTCCTCATGTTTGGGGAACGAAAAGCTCCTCCTGATGCAGGGAGGTTTTGTGCTTGACAGCAGGGGAAGGGTCTTCACATCAAAGCTTGTCACTTGTCACACGGGGAAGAAACTGTCTTCCATGATTTCCTGGAAAACAGTGTTTGTATACAACATCAGCAGAGGCAGAGTTTGTAGGACAAGAGTGGAAATATCTTTGTTCTGTCAGCCAGTGCTGGGAGAAAAACGAATTAGTTCTCATGTACTAGAGCCTTTCCAGGAGTTTGGAAGAGACTCCGTATTCATGCTTTGTGCAATTGCCTGGGTCTGGCCAAGGTTCCCTGGAGGGGAATAACCTGTGCAATCCCACATGCAGGCTCTGGGCACTTGTCCAGAGCATAAGAGTTCAAGGCTTCAGTTTCCTGGGCTCTTTCTGGTATTAGCACATAAGGCAAACAAGAGCATTTCAACATGCTAATAACTGAGAGGGAGTCAGTTATCTTCAGCCACAATGAACTGAGGCTCTTTGCCTGTTCTGCAATATACGATAAGACTTAAATGCTTTGGTTTGTTTTTTTTGGATAATTCTCTGAACAGTATTTGTACCTTTTTCAGTGGTTTAAAGACAAGATTTCCCTTGAGGGTTTCTGTTGGTGCACGTCTCTGCCCAGTTCTCAAGCCTCATTCTTAGCTTCTTGTTTTTGCCTTTAGCTCATGGTGGTCCCATGTGGAGATGGGTCCCCCCGACCCCATTCTGGGGGTGACAGAAGCTTACAAGCGTGACACCAACTCCAAGAAGATGAACTTGGGTGTGGGGGCATATCGGGATGACAACGGGAAGCCATATGTCCTGAACTGTGTTCGCAAGGTGAGCTGGGTGCTGGCTGCTGGGCAGGGCCAGATCCACGTGCTAGGTACCCTGAAGGAGCCAGGGAGGGGGGAAGGTCACTAAGCAAGTTTTGTCTGTTGGTCCTTAAAATAAGCTTTGTCTCTAACAGAGCAGGACAGTATCCTTGGCTATCTCCCTTACCAGGACTAATGGTTTTGAGACACGACAGAGCTGTTAAGTAGTACAGGACAAAACAGGAAATACATGTCCTGTTCCCATTCAGGTAACTCTAACTCGTTGCTGACTTCCATGAGCCTTCCAATGCACCTGTTCTCTGAACTTCAAGGTGTTTCTTGAATACACTGATATTCTTCAGAGCACCCTAAAGGAGGAAGGAGCTGACATTGGCCCCTTAGTGGATTAGTCTTAGAAATTCTGCTGAGCCGATGTTACCAGTTTCTCCATAAGCCAGTCTAAAACTCTAGCCCAGGGAGCTGGGTGTGGACATTGCCCTTGAGGGGATTATGGGGTCTTTTAGGGCAATCTGGGTAGAAATAGGCTGTTAAATAGCTGGCAGCTGATACATGCATTGGCTGCACTGACAGATAGAGTGTCTTTTCCATGTGTCTCATCAGTGTGGGGTTTAAAGCCATCCCTTGCCCTCCCTCTCTCTGTGCAGCTGGGTCACAACCAGGGAGCCTGGATAGCATCACAGGGACATTTCCTGGTGGTATGTGAATGCTGCCAGGGTCTGTGCCACTCCCAGCATGACAAGGCCCTGCAAAAGGTTTGCTACCCTACCTGGTTTGGGGATGTCTCCTATGTAGAGATAATATCTGCCTCTCAGTAACACTCAAGTCTTGCTTTCCTGCAGGACAATTCCTGCTTGGGCAAGGAAGTATATGTCCTTGTGCAGCAGCATTGACTTGTAATGGGCTGGAAGTGGTGCTGTCTTCTGGTGCCAGGTTTCTTTGGTTCCACTGTACCAATGCTGTCACCCACTGAGGGCTCTGGTGGCTGCAGGGTTTTGTCTGAAATGTTTACTGCTGCCCCTTGCTTGGAACAAGCCCTGCAGAGAAACTCCTGTAAACCAACCTTTGCCCCTTTGGAGCAAGCAAATGTGCAGAGAAGTGACCTTCAGCTGTCCATCGTTCTCTCCACGGTGATGACTTCCTCGCTGAGCTTGTGTCCTCCCTTCCAGGCAGAGGCCATGATAGCATCCAAGAAGATGGATAAGGAGTACCTGCCCATCGGGGGACTAGCGGATTTCACCCGGGCATCCGCAGAACTGGCTCTGGGGGAAAACAGTGAGGCTTTCAAGAGCGGCCGGGTAAGGAGAGGCCGGGACACAGGGGCCAGGGAGGACACACGGTTGGTATGTGGGTGCTCAGCAAATGTGGAAGAACTGGTGGGGCATTGATGCTTCTGAGTTTGTGGGCTGGCTGGGCCCAAGGATCACTGCTTCCTCTGAAGGCTGGGGTGAAAGAGCCCTGTCCAAGGAGGGGATTTAGCCTTGCTTGGGTGCCACTTCCCTGCCCCGGAGTTGTAGCTGCTGACCCCTGTGGTCCCTCCAGTCCCTTGTCCCTGTTTTGGTGTTCTGCTGCCAGTGCTGACATAGTGACTGTGCTCTCCCTGTAACACAACACGGCTGCTCAGACTCAGATTTTTTTTTTCCCTTCCTTGCAGTATGTTACTGTGCAGGGTATTTCTGGGACTGGATCTCTGCGAATCGGAGCCAACTTTTTGGTGAGTGCCTGGCCAGCGGTGGAAAGAAAGTACTTATTTTGACCAGAGCTGAATTTTTAAGGTTTTCTAACTGCTTGAATGTATTCAACCTGTTTGAACGCTCTTGTCTTTCTGTTGACCAGCAACGATTCTTCAAAGCCAGCCGTGATGTGTATCTACCAAAACCATCCTGGGGCAATCACACTCCCATTTTCCGTGATGCTGGCATGCAACTTCAGGCTTACCGCTACTATGACCCCAAGACGTGCAGCCTTGACTTCTCTGGAGCCATGGATGACATTTCTGTGAGTTGCCTTCCATGCCTGGAAGAAGGGAGGTCGTGTGGGGAAATGGGTGGTGATCTTACTTTACCTTATATGTGGTGATGCAGCATGGAGCTGTGTCGGGAAGTTTAGGCTGGATACTAGGAAAAGGTTTTTCACCCAGAGGGTAGTTGGGCACTGAAACAGGGTCCCAAGGGAAGTGGTCATGGCACCAAGTCTGCCAGGGTTCAAGGAGTGTTTGAACAATTCAGGCACATAGTGTGGTTCTCAGGATTGTCCTGTGCAGGGCCAAGGAGTTGGACTTCTTATGGGTCCATTACAGCTTGCAATATTCTCTCATTCTTTGATGCCTAAAGGCATTAAATCAAGGCTAGAAGCCTCACAGAGCTCATCTAAGCTGTCTCATCTGCTGAGAGTGCTCATATATCATTGATGATTTATTCTCTATAACATCTTCCTTAGAAAATTCCAGAGAAGAGCATCATCCTCTTACATGCTTGTGCTCACAATCCCACTGGGGTGGATCCCCGGCAGGAGCAATGGAAGGAGTTGGCAGCTACGGTGAAGGTAAGCAATGTCCCAGGGGTACTGTGCCATTCCTGGGAAAACCACATCTCTGGCCATTCACGGGTGGCACCGGTGACTTCACTTCACTTCACTAAAGGTTATTCCCTTCCCTGAAGCCAGGATGGGTGTCATGTTCCTGACAGAAGCTGGCCAAATGCACCCAGAAAGCCTCTAGCTGACTATTGGGCATTCTGCTGGCACCTTCCCAGGAAGCTGGAGTAGGGAGACCTGAAAGGAGAGCAGCAGGGTTGAAAGCATGAGCTGTGATAGCTGGAGCAGAGCACCCAGTGCTGGTATATTATTGCTGGTGTATTGAAAACGCTGGAAAATCTCTCACATGCCTGGTGTCCCCTTACAAGCTTCAACTGGAATTAGACAGGGACAGGTTCTCCCTTCTCCTCCTTCCGGCTGCTCTGTCAAACTGTAGCCAGTGAAAATTTGCTTGGAGATACCTGGCCTTAGTAGGGTCCTGAGAGTTGGTACATATCAAAGTGATCTCTCTTGCCTACAGAAGGGTAGATCTCCTGACTAAGGGGCAGTGCATCTGGGGTATCTGCCTAGCTGACTAGAGAGTTCCCAGGTGATTTTCCTGTAAACTGATAATACAGAAGACATTGAAGTAGACTATTTTATTACTGTTGAATCTACTTCTGCTTCCTGGGCCCGACTTGCACATCTCATAAATGCACTGGAGGGTCTTTAGCTGCTGTTTTGATGTGTGGTGGGAACTGCAGGTTTTGGGCTGCTTTCCCTGTGGTGAGTGATGGGGAATGGCTGTCTTTCTGGAGGAGAATGGCTGCAGGTGGACAGACCACTGTCTGTGTGGCTTTTCTTGGTCTGCTGCCCTGCTCCTTGGAGGGGTGCTCAGTTTCTGTGACACTCTCTTCCATCTTTCCTGGCAGAAACGAAACCTCCTCGTGTACTTTGACATGGCCTACCAGGGCTTTGCCAGTGGGGACATCAACCGGGATGCCTGGGCTGTGCGGTATTTCATCGAGCAGGGCATCAACATTGTCCTGTCGCAGTCCTTTGCTAAGAACATGGGGCTGTACGGTGAGTAGGGCACGTGATGAGGAAATAGTTTCATCCAGGCTGCTGGTGGGATCCCAACACCTCCAGGGTTTAGCAGCCAGTGTCTTCCTGCTGCCTGTGTTCATCCGGCAGTAATGAGCAGGGATAACCCATTAGGAGCTGGTGGAGACCCTTCTAGAGAACAGGGATCTGCTAAAGCTGTGTGGTGTTGGGAGCCACAGTATAAGAAGGATATAAAGCTTTCAGAGCGTCCAAAGGAGACTACAAAGATGGTGAATGGTCTAAAGGAGAAGCCATACAAGGAGCAGCTGAGGACACTTGGCTTGCTGAACCTGCAGAAGAGAGGGCAGAGCTCATTGCAGGCATCAGCTTCCTCCCAAGGGAGAGCATCTGCTCTCTATGACCAGTGACAGGACCCAAGGGAATGACACAGAACTGTGTCAGGGAGGATTTAGACTGGATATTAGGAAAAGGTTCTTAACCTAAAGGGTGATTGGGTATTGGAACAGCTCCCCGGGGAAGTGGTCATAGCACTAAGCCTGACAGAGCTTAAAGAGTGTTTGGACAATGCTGTCAGACACAGGAATCGTGGGATTCTTGGGGTTGTTCTGTACAGGACAAAAAACTGGACTCAATGATCCTTCCAACTGAAGATATTCTGTGATTCTCTTAGGAGAGCGTGCAGGTGCCTTCACAGTGATCTGCAGTGATGCAGATGAAGCCAAGAGGGTCGAATCACAGCTGAAGATCCTCATCCGCCCCATGTATTCCAACCCACCTGTGAATGGAGCGCGAATTGCCTCTATGATCCTGAACACCCCTGACCTACGGAAGGAGTGGTAAGAACATGTAATGTTCATGACAGTGAGGTCTCTTTGTGCAGCCCTGTGCTGTGCTTACTGTGTGCTGCTGTCACAGGCAGCTCTTAGCTTCAGGAAGAGTCAGAACCATGTTTACTCTGGTGAAATGCCTGCTTATGTCCTGGCATCAGCTGGTTTAACCCGACACAGTCAGTTTAACCTGACACAAACAGGTTTTCTTTGTGTTACCAAGGAAGAAAACACTGTAAAGGAGGGGATAAAGTTCCCAAAGGATTGAGGGCTGCAATAATTGCCTATCAAGAAGCATAAAAGTCTGGGGTGGTGTAGCCATGTAGTATGTCTCATGTGGGGGAAGTGGAAGCGTAAGCCGCCTGGGAATAAGACCCAGGAATGTAAACCTCATGCCCTAAGCCTGATTCCTGGTGTCAGCCTGAGCTGTTTTCCCAGCCCCTTCAAGCCGGGTCCCTCCCAGCAGCTGGCCTGGCAGAACAAAGGCTGGCAGTGTGCTGTGGCCTCACTGGGGACTGTGTTCTTTTGGCAGCCTGACACTTGGTGCCTGATCCAGGGCCTAGCAGAGACATTCCCTAGCTGTGCTGCTTTGGAGCAGGGCCTGTTTGCCAATGCTACCCCTGCACTCTTGGTTTATCTGTAGATACTGTTTTATCTGGGTTTGAGTGGTGCTGCCATGAGGCATCCTACTGACCCATAGCTTTCAGATGTGAGAAATGTCTATATTCCGGTAGTAGTGTCCAACAG
>WAAG01059220.1:0-10454 GCA_013390105.1 Tichodroma muraria | reverse complement strand
ATTGTTTGATAAAGGAACATCCACAAAAGAACTTAATCTTAAAACAATATCCTATTTAGAAAAACAAAAAGAAAGCAGCAGAACCACACCAACACATGCCCTGCTCCTCCCTGCCAGTCCCTAATCTGTATGACATGGTTTGCAAATCATTCAGCTACTGGCAGCTGGAAGGAGCAAACTCAAGATACAGTGCAGGAATGCAGTTACTGCAATCCTTCACAAAGCTTAAAACCACCACCCTCTGCACTGGGGAACAGCACACAAGTTCGAATCATAGCACACTGCCAGTAATCTTAATTTTTTGTTAACATTAACTACTTAACTACTACATACAAACACAGATAAGAATGAAGATAACAATTTATCTGTTAATCCTGAAAAACATATTTATTGTCCTTTAAAAAGACTAACTTGTAGATATAATTTTTTGAGTAGTATCAAAAAGTTGGCTTATGTTAGTCATTTCCTGAACTTCTGAACATTAATAACTTTTAACTTTTCAAATGGTTTCAAAGTTTCAGTGTTAACTTTTCAAATGGTTTGCTGGGGTACATCACACAGTAGAAGTAATATAATTAGCCACCACCCCAATCCTACAGACATGTAAGGAAGGCAGAACCACACTAGATTGGTGACATCCTTTGTTCTAGTCATTTTAAAATTTAATAAAATCAGCTAGGCTTCTGACATAATCCCAGAAAGAAAATCTAAACATGATGAATTTGGTATTTACAAAATAATCAAAATATGAAACTGCTCACTTTTAAGTCTACCCATAAAAGATATTTTACTGTTTTCATTTGTAAGGAAGACTTGATGTTGAGAAACCATGTACAAAATATGTCCATTTAAGCAGACAACAGAGGGAAAGCATATTGGAGATATAAGATGGCATGATTTCATGTTTCCTCACTTTGAGCAAGAAACATGACCAACAATAATTATTTGACAAACGAAATTCATTTTAATTCTACATACATGCCAAATGCCAAAATACAGCTTCCAGAGTAAAGATCGTTTCTTACTGCAATTAAACAGCAGCATCCCTGGGAGATAAGCTGGATTCAAAGAAACAATCAGTGATTAAATCAACACACAGATACTATTACTTACATCTGTTTTCTTAGCTGAGTGAATCTGAAGAAACTGTCAACTATCAGAGTTGTCTTTATACATTTAAAGAAATTAGCATCTCTAATGTTAACTGTACTTTAGTGTTCTATCTTTGTCCACATTCCCAAATATATTATGGGTACTAGAAGCATACATACAACCTTCAGTCCTCATGCTTGCCCTTTCAGTATGGCCTCTTGTAAGTATGTTAATTGTCTAGCACAAAATAGCCCTATGTATAACGTCATCTCATGCCTGATGACTGCTTCACATAAACCCCTCTGGAAGTAATTCCTGTATCACTGAAAGCATCTGCAATTCTGGCTCTAATCCTCATAACGAAGTGCCCAATTTAAATCCCGGAAGATGACGACAACAAATATCTCAGCAAATCCAAGTCAGAAAAAGGGCACCTTTTTCTGGTCAGGCATTTATTTAGTAACTTTTCAAAGGAACCACACTTTCTCCTACATCCTACTTTCAGAAAGGAAAATTCTTCACTAAATAGAATACTGGGAAGACTTTATTACCTCAAAAACATCCGAAGCTGACTCTGACCTGGGATAACTACTACAACCAGTTCTATTTTGAAGTCAAACAGGATTCTTTTTAGAGTGAAAAAGGTATCTGACTGGTACTTGGGTACAACAAATATGTCTTAGACATTATGTTCATCATGCTTTTGCTTGAAGGAAAATCAGAGGTAACACTGAAATGTTTTTCTAAACTTTGGTCAAGCTAAATACTGTGTTCTTGTAAAACAATTAGAAATACTTCGGAAACATGAAATATTATGAGGGCTGAATTAAGAGAAAGCCTGTAGCTACCCACTTTATTGCAACGATGATGGAATTGGTCCATTTTTACAACAGTTGTGTCACACTGAACAACACCCTGGAGGCACACTACGATTATAAAGAATATTACTTTAGCTAAACCTAGCATGCTTGTCCCCATCACTATCTGCTACTCTGCCCTTCAACACTGAATATAAAAATACATTTTGCTTATTTACGAGTTGACTCAAATTTCTGTATTTTTCACTCCTCTTACAAAAACTTTATTTTACAAGTATTTGTACACTGAATTGAGTTTTAAAATAATCATGAGCTATGCAGCTGGAGAGATGCTATTAATCCCAGAGTAAATCCAATTGCACGTCTGCCAGAGAACTTAAACAGAAGAAGAGATGAAAGAGTAACTGCACAAGCCCACATTTCAAGAGAAACAGAAACTGCATTAAATGCACTCAGAGCTGAATATAAGGCTACAGTATTTCCCCAAATTCCCAATTAAGAGATATATGTAGGTATGTGTGCACACACAAAAACATACAGAGAGAGAGAGATGCATACCGTATGAGCAGCACGACTGAGAGGTTTCTGACATTAGCATGGCAAGTTCTCCAAAAATACAGGAAGCAGCAATAGTCCTTATATGCCTTAAACGTCTGTAACAGTGTATTTTGTTCTATGTAAAAAACATTCAGATTGTGTTCAGGACTCCTGCATATTTAATTACAAATTATGTATGTGATTCCTCTGTTGTCAAACACAGACCTTTTAAAAGAATTCATCTCCATTAATAAGGCATTACTAACTGCATCATAGGAATTTGACAAATAATTCATGAGGCTATTTCACAAGACCTTTTGGGGGTAACTTTATTTTTTAGTTATATATGGTAGCAAGTAAAGGGAACCTATGCTCAAATTGCTGTTACAATTTCTGATTACTAGAATTGTCCAGCACCATCATCATCCTTCAGAAACATGAAGGTTGCCAAACTTTAACTGCAACATGATGCAGAAGTGATACTGCATTGATGAGCAAGTTTCAAGAACAGACAATTTGAACTCTTTGCATTTACCCCCATGCTTCTGCATTATGTGAAATGCCTACCTAAATGGAACTGCTAGAGTTCTCCATAGCTGTTCTAATTTCATGGAAAAGGTCCTCCTAAACCATGTGGTCACAAAAAAAATTGTGCAAGTGACTTACAAGGTCTTCTGCTCAACCTCACCAGATGGATCAGTTTTCTCTCTGCTGCCAGTAAATGCTGAATGCGTAACTTCCAATTGTATCTGTAATCCCAGGGTTATAACATCCTCTATCATGTTTCGCTGAAGCTTTGGAATTCATACTCAATTAAAATAAAACTATTTTCCAAAAGAGTTTTAAATCAACTGTGCATTCTAAAAGGTGTTGCTTTCAGTTGGTTTTGGGTTTTTTTAATCAAAATGCTAAGATGTCTAGAATCTCAAAGGTTCCCCTTTAGCTTCCAATGGACACACTTTGTGCATAAGTTTCCTATTTAAGTGATGAGCAAATCAAAAGTGGAAGTGAAAGAGACAATTACTTTGCAGAGTAATTGTTGTTAAACCTTTTGCCAAGCACAAAACAGCTAAAAATGAATTTTATCTGTTCTAGTTTCTTGTATTTTTATGTGTAAACACGAAAGCATGCTATGCAAATGACACTGGCTCACAATTTTGCTGTTCAAAGCAAACTATAAAAACAGACTTTCACTTTTTCCTAGCTGGTTTTGTTTTCTGAGTCTGTATTCTGACTTCATGACCAGTATTCTGAGTACTGATACTACTTTTACATCATACCCGCTAACGGAAATCACTAATACAAGGAAAAAAAAAAAAAAAAGGACTAAGAGCACCATCATTGATTTAACCACCTTCAAAAAGCCACACAAGAGTATTACACTAGGTGATGCCACCTTGGTCATTAAAATGTATTTCAATATGCCTAGAACACAGAATTCAATAATGTGTCAAGAAGTTTCCTTCTGATTACACACAACTGCTAGGCAGATCTACAAATCTGGCATCTCGTTACTTAGAAATATCAGAAGACGAAGGCAAAATGAGTAAGGTTTTAAAGTGTCTTTCTAATCAATCTCTGTTCTAAAGATACAGTTAGTTACCAATTAAATCAATTATGTATATTTGTTAGAATAAAGTGTTTCTACCCAATGCTTTCCTTATTTTGCAGGTGCAGAAATCCACGCAAGACCTAAGTCTACGAATCGCCTCCGACTACAGCACGGCAGGTGACCTACAATGTATAAATCCGGTCACTATGTACAAAGCCCAAAGAAGACCCGTCCTCTCCTCGCCTTCCACCAGTTCCGAACTGGCAGCGGCACAGCCCCAAGCCGGGGGGAGCGCAGACAAAGCGCCGCACGCCCGAGCCGCAGGCCGAAGCCTCCCCAGCCCGCTCCCTCCCAGGGCGGCGCCCGCCGCAGCACCGAGGGGAGCCGGGAGAGGAAACGGGGACAAAGCTGAGCCGATCCCCATCCCGAGGCACGTACCCCTGCCCGCAGCCGAGCGCTGAGCGCAACTGACAAAACGCCCAAAAACAGCCTCCCCAGAAACCCACCCCGCCCCGGGCGCGGGGAAGGACGGGGCCGGCTGTCAGCGGCGGCGCTGCGGGGGGACCGGGCGGCCCGCGCAGCCTTTTGTTGCTTGCGCAGCGGCGGATAAGAAGGGAGAGGAACTGAACACCCCACGCACCCACACCCAAATACGCACGCCCCGGCTCCCGGCCCGCCGGCCTCGGCCCCCCCGCTCACCGCTCGGTGCTGCAGCTCGGGCGATGTGCGCAGCGCTCGCTGGGGCGGCGAGGGCCGCGCAGCCCGGGGCGGGGAGGCGGCCGGAGGAGGATGTCAGCGATGGGCGGGCGAAAGGGAGGAAGGAAAAGGGTTTTTTTGGGGGGAGAGAGGACCGGANCCCTCCCGCCCCGCCTGACATGGCGGCGCCCCCCCTTCTCCCAGAAGCGCCCGCGCGCTTCTCTCCCAGCGCCCCCCCTCATGGCGTCATCCCTCCCCGGGAGCGGGGCACTGCCGGGCTGGGTGCTCTGGGGGAGGACAGGGCTTCAGGTGCATCCCCGAGGCTGCCAGAGCGGACCACGCTAAACCTTGCTAAGGTTTGCCTCGTGTGCCTCAAGTGGATGCCAGTGGAGAGCAGATCGCGGCGTTTCCTCAGGGCTCCCTCGGTGACACTGGGGTGGTTTCGCTCCAGAGGGGGCACCAGTGCTGATGCTCTTGGCGCTGGTTTGACCTACTGTAGTGAAAGAAGTTCAGGGTTATGGTGTCTGTAGGATGCATGAAACTGATGCCCCCGTCTCAGTTAAATGCCTCTGGGAAAATCTTCCACTCCTTTTAAAAAGGACATAGAGGTGCGGGAGTGTGTCTAGCAAAGGGCAGCAAGGCTCGTGAAAGGTCTAGAAAACGTGTCTTACGAGGAATGGCTGAGGGACCTGAGTTGGTTTAGTTTCATGAAGAGGAGGGTCAGGAGGAACCTCATCACTCTCTGGAATAGGTTGCCCAGGGAGGTGGTGGAGCCACCACCCCTGGAGGTGTTCAGGAGGCATCTGGCTGTGGCACTGGGCAATGTGGTTTAGTGGTTATGGGGTTACAGGGGCAGCGCTTGGTGGATGGTTGGAGTGGACAATCTTGAAGGTCTCTTCCAACCATGACTTTATGAAATGCGCTTGAAAATCTCTGAGTGTGCAGCGGCTCATGGGACAAGTCACACAGAGAAATAGGCTGAAGGATGAGTTCTGTGTTGAAGGTTGGGCCCCCACATAGAGCTCAGTGTGTGTTACTAATTTATTTCAATGCCCTTCTCTTTGTTTTACATGGAAGTAAGTGAAAGATCCCTGCTCTTATACAGGTTTACACATGAAAAGTAAAACTTCCGTGAGAACTCAGTGACACTTGTCTCAAGAACTATTTCTTTGCAGCTTCCAATTTAATTCCTACTTTCACTAGAGAAGAAGGAACGGCCACAGTATTTTCTTCGTGTTATGTTCCACTAGGCAGAAGTTAAGCCCAGAAAGGGAAAAATGGAAGGAATTGAGGTCTAAGATAGAAAAAACAAACAAACAAACAACCCCAAAAAAACAAACAAAAAAAACCCACACCAAAAAAAAAAAAAAAAACAAACAAAAAACCCAGTAAAATGTATATTGCAAATTACCAGGGACTAGTGACAACCTAATTTTATGGAAGAGTTATATTGTGATGCATTATCACCTGAGCTCCACATAGAATAGAATAGCATCGTTCAGTTGGAGGGGACCTGCAATGACCATCTAGCCCCTGCAGTACGTACAGGATATGAATCATAACCTAATAGAAGAACATAAAGGTATAGTGGTAAATCAAAATATGCAGCCTCACCTAAGTGGTAATATCTGAAATATTCAAAGAAAGCAGAGCTTATGTATGTTTGCCCTCATGTACAATGCTGAGCAAGTCTACAGAGCAGCAGATGTGAGGACAAGAGTCGGGTGAGAAAGCAAGACTCCTAAGAATAAGCAGGAAGTCGGAAGAGGAATCAAAGCTAATGCTGTTGTCAAAGAGGCAGAAGAACAGGAAGAGTCACAGAAGCCCACAAGAAACAAAGCAAAGTTAGGGAAACATGGATAGTCTGCAGACTGCAAATACAGAGAATCACTGCTGGATTTGAAAAGCTGAGGGAAATAAAGCGTACTTACTGAATTCCACTCTCTGACTGATGCCTTACACAGATCAAGCTGTCCAGCAAAACCCAATTTTGATACAAGTATTTTCAAGCGGCAGTTTCCTGTGTTCTTCATGTCCATTTAAAACTTTTCTCTGGCCATTTTATATTAATAGTTTAATTAACCACATTTTAGTTTTGACAGGCAATACAACTTAACTATAACAATGTAAAATATGTGTTTGCACTGTAATACTGAAAGGGGGAAAAAGAGTGAAGGGCATTCCATTATACAAACTAAATTTTAAAGAGTTATGCCAATTGGTTCACAGGTTCAGAGTATTCTCATGAATATGCAAGAGATTTAATTAAAAATAGAACATGCCCTAATTACATAATTATGCAAGAGAGCTGATTCAAAGGAACCACTCCTGCCTTTTGAATAAACAATATTCATTGCTTTCTTCCTATCACACATTTGCTTTAAAAGATTTCCTGCAATTAGCTGCTTACCCCAGGGATGTGAGCATCTCTGAACAAAGCAACTACTCCAGCTATGACCCTGATTCATAATATGCTGGCTAATCAAGTATATGCATCCTGGCAATTTCCCACATAAACAGCACACACTATAAACTCCCTCCTGCAGGAAGGTTGATTAGCTCAATGGAGCTATAGTGCGCTGTTACTCCTCTCTGTTTATGTCAAGTAGCAGAAGATAGACACAAGAGGGACTTGGTGAAGATGATTTTTCCTCAAGCTACTGCCTGACCTGAAATATCCGAAGAGTTCCTTTTCATTTGGATCTAGTTTTTCTTGTCTCATCTACATGAGTATTATCCAGGTTCATCTAGCAGTAAAAACTATTCACTGCCCACATTTCCATTTTCTCTTAAGGAACTAGTTATGCTGCATGCCCTGATTTTTGGATTAAATTATCAAGACATGCTGTCTCTAGTATATTACAGAACTGCAGAATAAATTATGTTGGAAAAGACTTCTGAGATCATCAAGTCTAACCTATGACTGAACACCACCGTGTCAATTAGACCATGGCACTAAGTGCCATGTCCAGTCTTTGCTTAAACATCTCCAAGAATGGTGACTCCTGTCATCCTTTGTCTGTCACCAAGATCACCATGATTTTCTGCAGATATCTGCGTGCATACCAAAACAAAACCCCAAAACACATTATTTACAACGCTGGGCTCTTTAGTCTCAATATACCAATTTCCCTCTTCTCCCAGAAGAGAGAGGGAGGTTTGTAATTCACAGCAGGAGAGCAAAAAGCAAACAATTCAACTAATGCAGCACAAAGCTCTTCGGTTTTTGAAGTGCAACAGTGTGAGTAATACACACAGCAAACTGCGGTCAGCTTAACTGACATCCACAAATGGGGCAAGCCTCTAAAGAAATTCAGATTCATTTAAGAAGTGTGGGTCATTTTATTTTACCATTTGTGATGGGTTGACACTGGCCAAAAACCACCAGCACACCATTGTACTAAAAAAATATCCTTCTGTCTTAGAGGATCTTCCTACCAAAAGAGAATTTTTTTTTTTAATCTAATCTTATAGTCTATAAAATCTATGACTTCATTTTAGAAATATGGGCGACAATAAAGTACTACACTAGAGTAATTTCAACTTCTGCTAAATACTGTTTAAAACCATCCTGGCAATAATAAATATCAAAAGGCCAGATTCAGCAACCTATCTGGCTTTTCATCACAACCACTTGACAGTTGCATATGTTTTTAGTTTGTATTTCCTACAAGAATGTCCTTTATGGAAAAGAGGAAGCATAAAAACCAGTGCTTAAGACTCAGAACTGTCAAGTACACAGACCCAGGCACAATTTTAGCCCAACTTTTTTGTTCATATGTGCAATTACTGCATGCAGAGCTACCTTTTTATCAGGGAGTTCAGGCACTTTGGGGTAAAAGGACTGTGTTTTGCTTTGCTTGATTCATTGATTCATTCTCAAATGCCTGAACTTACCATTGGGAACCCACTGTAAGGAAAGGCATTAATTCTAAGTAAAATAAATGCTGATCGTGATCCTGCTTCCCAAGTCAATAAGCTTTATTTACATGCAAGTGAATTCTCCTTTTTCAGAGTCACAAGGATTTCTAGGAAGCTGTAACAAATGAAAGCCAGTCTGCTTTTCCCTGCTGTTTACTCTCCACAGAGAAATAACAAGGAAATAAAGTGTGCAGTGTTAATTCAAGTCTTAACAGTTAATTTCTGTTATATTTTTTAAAACAGAGCAGGATACTTGCTCTGGACATTTTGTTAACAAGATATTTTTTCATCTCTCAGTTATTACAGAGCTGTGCTGCTGCTAAAGATCATAACATACTGAATGAAAGGTTTTAGCAGCACATTCAGTTAGCTTTAAAACAGTTCTGTTATGAAAAACAGACTTTTAAACTCCAGGTAATACAGTTAAAATAACCATTGGAAAGCTAGAGAATTTGCATGTCAATATTAATGTGAACATGGAGAAAAATACTAGACAATTTCAGCAACACAGCTATATTTATATATCCCAATTTCCATTATTATCTTCAAAGTAGTAAATGATCGAGGAGCTAAGGATTCCACTCTTTGACAAGTTCTAATACTCTGTGCTTTATGAGTTTACAGACACTATCGGTATTCTCCAAGATCCTACATCAAAATTCTGAACAGGTTAAGGATTCACAGAGGAGAGCTTGTGATGATAGTTAGACTTGTATTTTTACTCCCTGCATTCAAGGAATAGGTTGTCACCTCTACAAGGGATTGTTTACACCACTACATACTATGCTCCACCAGCAGTTTCTGTTCTGCCTTCTGTCATACCTCTCATTTCATTGATAGATGAAGCAACTTTCTTCCTCATTTGTTTCCATGTTCCATAGTCAGCTGATGGTTGATTATCAGCACCTTTCCAGCATGGAAATACTCTCTTCTCCACATTCACTCTGCATGGCTTTTAGTGCTTATGCATGAAGAAAGATAACATTCCACTTCTGTTCCTCCATACTTTCACTTCTCAGTGAGTTTATTCTCTCCTGGGGTTTCAGTTGCTCATTCAAGGTTATGAGGATTATTAATTGCTGCATATGACTCACAGGAAGTTACATTTATTTCTGTATTCACCTACCCCAGCCACTGAACCAGCCACTGCAGAAGTGTATTAGATCCTGCAGAGGAAAGAAAAAACAGGCTGGGGGGGGAATATCAGCCGTGGCTACTACTGGAAGAATAGCAGGCAGTCTGGGGTACAGGATTTCTTGTTCACCCTCCTATATACTT
The DNA here is from genome assembly GCA_013390105.1 of Tichodroma muraria. NCBI lineage: Eukaryota > Metazoa > Chordata > Aves > Passeriformes > Sittidae > Tichodroma > Tichodroma muraria. Next base: position 560 of record WAAG01059220.1, on the reverse strand, counting down.
ACTTCCCACCTATGACTAGCTCCCTTTTTTACCTTTATATTGGGATAAGGCCTAGTATTTATAGGAAAAATGTTTATTCCACAAACACAACAAACAGACTCTTCCAAACCCAAAATCATGTGTCTTTGTTCAAACCCAGGAACATGTAGGTAAAAGCAGGGGGAAAAAAGGATCGCCTTTACTGATTTCTAAGTGCCTGCTTTCATACTGCTTCCATTATCCCCTTCCCTTTCTTATAACACCAGCTCTTTATTACCTATATGGTTTGTCAGCATTCCTTTAGAAATCTGCTAATTCATCCAGTTTGGCTGCCAGATTACTTGCAATTATATTAGGTAAGACTCTTTCCTTGGTAATTTCAGTAGTCATTGTAGGATCCTTGGCAAAGGAGTCTTTTAGATAACCTTTTCTCATTAAATCCTCCAGAGTTTCATTATGAAAAATGTTTTTTCCTAAAAAAAAAAACCCATAACAACCAACCTGTGAGGGCTCTGACTGTAGTTTCAGTCACACACCAGTGTAAATCTAGGATAATTTCATTAAGCAGCATGAGATTTTTC
>WAAG01059218.1:27997-41138 GCA_013390105.1 Tichodroma muraria | reverse complement strand
TAACCCTTTTCTTGGGTAGCTGTAGGTTTAATAGTGCCCATATTTTGGATATTCTGGCCTTAGATGCATAGATCTTTGTTCAGCTGTGGAGTGGTTCACAGTGGTAGAAGCCTGTCGTTTTCTTTCAAATAGACAGAGAAGATGGGTTGCAATTTTCTGATAGATTTCCTGTATTTGCTGGATGGCAAAGAATTGAAACTGTTCTTCCATGGGTGCAGTAATCTTGTATGGCTGGCAGCCACCTGTCTCTTAATTTTGTCTCTGAGCTTCTATGTGTGCTCATCTGTCCGTTCTGCAGCTTGCATCCGTTTCTCCTTTTGTTCTTCAGCTTTCTGCACTTTGGCTTCTGAGGTGCCTGGAGGGTGTCACTCCTCTGTTCTCATGCCCATTTCTTCCTGGCTGTTGTGGGAAGCAGTCATGGGGAAAGTCCTCTGGCTCTTCTGTCCACAGCCTTCAGAGCATCCTGGGACTTGTGTACAGTTGGAGTGTGTGCACTGTAATCAAAATCTCCAGGTGTTTTTGATGCCTTTCTTAAGTAAGCCTCTTCTGTCTTGTGCAATTGGTGATCTTCCTCTACTCCCATCTGGCTTCTGACTTGACTTGAATTAAAATTACAGCAAAATCCCTCTGGCACTGTTGGGCTTCAGCACTCCATACCAAACTGAGGGTTGGGATGCAAAGGACTCATTCAAACATTACAGTAAAATTATCAAAGTATTTGATGTTGTAAACCACACTATTTTTCCTTTATATTTAAAGGGAAGCTGTAACCATTTTTCTTCACTGGAACTTTAAAAGGCACAAAACACATTCTGAACTGAACTGGAGTTTGGTGTAGAAGTCAACAAGTGGAAGATGGGCAGGACTCTGCAGACAGGGGCTTCACAGCCAAAAAAGCATTCAGGCTGTCCCAGCTGCCTTGCCCTGTTAGTAGCTCTGTGGCGGTGCTGGTGTGTAAAGGGGGTGTGTGCAATGATGGCATTCATTTACAAGTAGGATGGTTTAGAACACTGGAACTACAGGTTTTCTCTCTATTGCTTAAAAATGTTTCAGTATATGCACCTTAATTTTGGAGTGCTTATTAAAGTCCGAGGCTTAATCACTTTTTAAATGCTCATTGCTATTCTCACATTTTATTAGCTCACAATTTTTTTCTGTTGTACTGATTGCGTATGGCTTTAGGTAAGGATTTTGCAGAGGCTGTTTGAAATGTTTCAGTAATGGTTTCTGTTATACTTTGTTATGTCCTGGGCACTGGGTGTGGGAGTCTGTCTTCAGCAATAAATATTATACACTATGTGTATATCTGTTTGTATATGGAAAACAAATACAGAGCATGTAACGATGGTGAAAATACACTGCACCGAGTGCAGATTGTGCATTTGGCAGCCATTCTGCACCAGCCTGAACAACCCAAATGAAAAATTGGAGACCACATGGAGAAAATGAACTAGCATAAAAAACATTCAAGGCAGAAGTTCCCTTCCCTTACTCTGTGGGCTGGATAACTAAAGCTAGTTCAATTGCTGTTTGCTTCAAACAGCTGTCTTCCTTTCCTGAAAACTGGCCAAGCCACTGTAGCCACGTGCGTCAGTGTATTGTCACTAAACACTCTGAGAGAGGCAGCACTGCACTATGATTAAATCTTCTATGAGAGAAGCAAAATACTTCCTTCTGTGATTTGTTTTTTATAATAGCAATAATGTTGACTGCATTCTAATACTCACAATAAAGGTCTGTTGAGATTGTTATGTGCCTGGGCTCACTTTCCATGGACTTCTCTTCTGGTGAGCTGCTGAGTGTTTGCATATGTTTTAAAGCATTAGGGAATCTTCAGTTGCATGTTTAGCCTATAGTCCTTAGGTTATGTGCAGCCATTGATACTCACTTTTCTCCATTGCAAGGCTTGAGGGAATCTTCAGTTGTATTTTAGCCTGCAGGCCAATGATACAATCAGTAAATTATTTACAGTACTGAGTTACTTAATGTATGTGGCAAAATAATTAGAAGTTATTTCTGTTCCTGGGTGTTTTAACAATTTCAGAGTTTGAGCTTTGCAATGCACTTTGGTCTTTACAGTCAGTGTCTTTCAGCAGCACGTTCACAGTGATGGCATCTCTTCTTGTGGGCAGACGTGCCTTTGTACAATGTCATTACAAAGTAACTTTAATTTGCTTTTAGTAATTTATTTTAATATCATCCACAAGTTGTTCAAGACACTACTGTGGTAGAAAACAAATATGCTAACAATGCTAAGGAAGTTCTTGTCTTAAACATCCTGTGGACAAGGGCACAAATGATAAGCAGCAGATGAATAGAATTGGACAGAATGTCAGTAAGTTACTGACATAGAATTTTTTTTTCATTCACAGAAAAAGTAGATACGATAATAAATGTAATGAGCTTAAAAATTTTAATTCTGATACATTTTAATCATTGTTGAAGGTACAGTCTCAAAGTAGGCTCTCAAGGTACAAGATGAAATTCAGACCTTGGAGCAACACACTGAAACACTTTTTTTAATTAGTCTTTCTGAAGAAGAGGTTTCCCAAGTCAGACCAACTGTCTGGCTAGCCCAGAGTCTTGTCTGCACTAGAAATAGGATGTCAGATCTGTACAGACATACTATGAAATATCTTTGCAAATTGACTTTTTGTCAATTCTTTGTGTCTCAATTCTGGCAAACTGCGAGTTCCTTTGCCAAAATTTTTAGGTCCTTTAGTTTTATCAGTCACTTGACAGAGATGGACTCCTCAAGTTTAATCCATCTTTTTCATTGGTGGCTTACATTCACGGCTTTGTTGTGTGGCAGGAGCTGTGGTTATCCTTGAACTTTCTTACTGGCTCTACACTATTGCCTTTAGTACAGAGAAGGTTAAATATTGCATTATTGAAAAGACCCAAAGCAGTTTTTTCCCACCAACACCAAGAGTTTGGCATCCTGTTGCTGTCACCGTGTCACTGGTGGTGACTTTTCTCACTGCCTCAGCTTTTTTTTGTCAAATATTGAATCAATTCAAGTTGCAAATCCTGTGTGTCACTGTGGTTGCAGGCCTGGCTCCTGCTTGGAGTTTCAAACAATTTGCATTCCAGGTGTTGTGAGAACAAAATACCTATTTTTCTACTTGCAATCACTGTGGTACTGTTGCATAGAGGAAAACTGTTATTTTCAATGAATAGGTATGAAAAAAAAGCTGTTGTTTTTTTTTTTTTTTCCCTAGAAATGGTCAATACCTGCAGGAACAAATACAAATTCAAATATTCTTACATGGGCTTCTTTAGATTCTCCTGTCACCAAAGGCACTTTTTCAAATTATAAGTTATAATTTAAAATTTGACAAATCCTGTGCTCACTTTTCTGATCTAGCCAAGTTTAGCACGGAAATGACTGAAACTTCTCTATCGGTCTTTCAGTTTGAAGAATGTGTCATGTATAAAGTGAATACACTGAAAAGTGTATTACCTGGGGCTGTCATCTTGTTGTCTTTTAATTTTGCATCACACTAGATCTTAATCAGAGATGATAGGGATAAGTGCCTCGCAAGGTCTTGGAAAAAAATGTTCTGAATGTAAACCTTAGTTCTCTATCTGTGAGTGCAACAAATGGTATTAACCTTTTTTTATGTAGCTTTCTTAAAGTGTGTGAGATTATTGTCCAACACTGGTGCTTTATTTAACACAGAAAAACAATTTATTGTTTGAAATGAATGAACTGATTGATATAAGCATAATTTCACAATGTTTTCTTAAAACTTTGACTTCCAATTTGCTGCCTCATTTGGGAAGCTCCCTCCAGTTCTTTTTTTAGACTAAGGTTGACTTCTCAGGCTCAAATTTTATTGGAGTAAGTGTAACTTTTCTGTGGATACAGATGTCTGTGTATTTATATACAGGAATTTTTTATCCCTGGGCCTTTCAATATGTAAAGTTGCAGTTGCACAAATTGTCTCTTCTGCTAAGAAAGTGTATGCAAAACTGGAACAGTAAATAAATGTTGTCTTCTTTGAGGTTTGTGATTTCAGTGTCTCATCCCACTGACCTTTGTCTTTCCCCCAACAGTTGTAGTTTGTAGTATAGACTGAGTAGCTTTTGCCAGTAGATACAACAAAACAAAACCCTCTTTTCCAGCACTAAAGCAATGATTTTGAAGACATGATAGTTTTAAGGCTCTGTTGGCTGCAGGGATCTTTTCCACTTACTCCTTTTCTGCTCTTCATTGGTGAGCTAATTTAAGATGTTACTCCATCTTTTCTCAGGTGCTAAAAATAGAGGTCAATACATTGTCCCTTCACTAAAGGTTATGCAAGACTTTTCTTACTTTGTATTTGACCAGCCATAGATAGACAAGTGCCTCTTTTTCTCTGATGAATGTGAATTCCACACATTGCTTTGTAAACTTTTTTTTCCTTTTTAATCCACGGGCTCTTGCATCCCCTTGAACATGCATGTACCAAAATGCCCACCTTGGTTTGACGCACATCTAGAAGTGGTTTGAGTGATGCCAATTGCCAAAATTCCTTTTCTCACTTAGTTTTTTAAGAGACTTTTAAGAATTGGCTGTTCTTCCCAACTTGAGTAGTTCATAGGTTGTTTGTTGAGTGTTTCTGAAGGAAATAAACATCATCTTGGGAATCAGCAATATGTAGATATTGTGAGTTTGTGCTTCTTTCTGGTAATAATAGCCCTTTGATACTTCATGCTTTCCTCTCTGCCTTACTCCATTATCAGCCTTTTATTGCAAAAAATAAAGAAAGAAAGTGAGTAGTGACCTTAGTAAGCTCCTCTCACCATTTGCTGTGCAAGGAACCTGACACTTTTCTAATAACTAGAAAACCGGACTAAATCAGTATCACACACGGCCCCAGCACACTCTGGAGATGTTTCATTGGCTTGGAGACATCGCAGTACCTGCCAGCACCGAGCCTGCTCCCTCTGCAGCATCTGTCTGTGGCAGTGGGCTGGGCTCTCTCTTGTTGCTCTCCTGTGTCTGTCCCACTGTCCGGGGCTCAGACACAAACCTGAGGCTCTTGAAGAGCCCTTGGGTCAGAAATACGTCATGGTCAAACCTTTCTTCTTTCCTGATTTAGCCATGCTGGTGCTAATACTGGTTATTTAGTCGGATTCTTTCACTCTGCATGGAGGTTTCCCTACAAATGCTATGGTAATCCAGAAATTCAGTTTCTTTCTGTGCCTGCTTGATCAGGGCTGTTGCAGGATTTGTCACCTTTATGCCTCTAAAGGTTACTTTTTTTCAGTCTGTCATCTACGCTGGATGTATTCTTCATTTTTTCTCAGCTTGATCTTTCTGTAGACCGTTGACTTTGCTCAAGTCCAGAATACGTTGCTTGAAACTAAATTCCAGATACAGTCCCACTCATTTTTAAAAGCCTAGTCATGCTAAAGCAAGCTTGTGCTGCTTTTAGAGATCAGATTTACCATATCCATCAAACACTGTGACATGGCAGTGGTCTTCAGCCAGCACAGAGGTATGTTTGGATCACTGCTGTCATGATCTTAGTCTGTGGGAGAGTCTCAGCAGAGTTGTTTTTAGGCTGTCTTGTACCCATGAATCACAAACAAGAGTGCTGCTCTCACTTTATCTTGAAATCAAGTTAAATCCAGCTTCAAACATGTGCTGTTATTATTTAAGTAATTATTTGGGGCTTATTTATCCAGCCACCTTTGTACAAATGAAGGCTAGTTCTCAATTCCTGGTGCAAGTAAATGCTGACTCACAGTTACAAGAGGTGTCCAATTAACAGGTCAAATTCTGGAACCAAGGAAATAGTATTTCTCATATGATTTATGTTGAGGATCTTGCATGTGATTAGTACCAAAAAGCTTAACTTAAGAAGCTTCATGGTCATACTGATCTTAGAGCTGGAGAATGAAGCCCAAGAAGTGAAGCTGTGCCTGTCAGATACTTGGCTGTGTCAAAATTCATGATGCAAGTGGGAGTGAAAGCAAAAGATGGAATGTAATGGACTCTGATCCTCAATTCACTTTAGCCAGTGAGGCACATCCATCCTGGTTTTCACTTAGCAGATAACCACATTATGAGTTATATTCACTCCTAACATGCAGCGCCCAGAGGTCTCGTTCTGGTCTGTTTCTCAGCAAGCTCAGTTCTCTGGGAGTGCAAAAATGTGCAGTTCCACTAGGGAGCACAGAGCCTGGCTGCACCCTGGAGCAGGTGAGAGCCAGAGCTCTGCCCTAGGGTTGCACCAATATGCTCAATTTACTTGTTGGAATAAATGAGCCCCCCTGCCACCCGCTGTGCTTTCTGCCACTTGGCTCAGTTGTGCTCCCTGGAGCGGGGATGAGAACTGGCTGAGGGGGGTCAGGAGGGCAGTTCCAGCTGAAGGGGCCTCTTGCAGTTTGCTCAGAATCATCGTGTGCGTCACTCACCCAATTCTGTGCCCAGCCAGCAGCACAGAAGTGAGCCCATCCCCGTGATGGGTGCTATTAAAGGGCAGCAAAGGCTCTGTGAGGTGCACAGAGCTGCCTCAGGGACAGAAGGGGATGGGGCTCTCCCATTGCAAGATGGGCTCCATCCCATTTTGCACCCTCTGTTGCTTTATTAGCATAGCAACAGCCAATATATTTGGTAAGTACACTTCTCCTTTTCCTCTGCCTGTGTCCAAGGGTGACTGATCTTTGTGCTGCTCTGTGTGTTGTCCTGATGAAGTATATAATGACCTTGAATCTTGCAAGCTGCAAACTTAGGTGGTTATTGTGTGCTGTGCAAACTAAGACTAGGCTCCTAGTTAGATGCTAAACTATAAGGATCTTTAAGTGATCAGGCTTACCTGAGTTTGTACACCTGGATTTTGGGTGGAAAAAACACGTTTTCTCAAGGGCTAGAGAAGGAGCATAGGTAAGAAAAGGTGCTGCTGCAGGGTTGTGAAGTTCCTCAGTTACATCTTCTACTTGTAGGTGCCATCATCTAATTTAGGCTTGAACCTAAAGATATTGGATAGTCTGAGTGCTGCCCCAGTTCTTTGGCCTGAGTTTGATAGTCCTGCACAACCAGTGATTTGAATCACTGAATTAATTAGTCATTTAACTCAGATGTCTTGGTAGACCCTCTCTAGCACTGTGCACAGGGATCTCCACACATCCCAGAGCAGCTGATGTTTGAGGTGAAAATGTGGAGCTTTGCCTATGTGACATTGTCTATAGATGAAATCACCTGAAATTTTGTGGTCTCATGAAAATTTTCACATGGTCTTAAGGGGACACAGTAAAAACTCACAGAAACAGATGTGATTGAGAAGCATTAGAAGAACAGGAACAGTCTACAGCTGTAGAAGTTCCATGAGTTGCAAATTACTTCAGGCTGAAAAGTATTTAGAATGCTTATGATGTATTTGCACTACAGTGTGTGATCGCACTCAGACCAAATACTGGCTTAAGCAAACATTTGCACTAAATTGCTGTACCTGTGGGTTTGTTTGCTGTGTTTTTATAAACTAATCCATGGTATTAAGAGCATGACATTGATCAGACTTTGAGGATGAGGAAAGTGTCAGGTCAACTAATCTGCTCTGTAAAAAAGAACTTACGCAATTTCATCATTCTACATTCTACATCTAAGCTAGCAGCAAATGCAGCTTTGAATACATTAAAAATCTGCTAGGTGGCTTCAGCAATTGATCATTAGCCCCATTGAAAATCGAGAGTGCTCCAAATATGATTTAAAAATTGATTATTTTTAAATCTTTCATGAGATTAAGAAGAAATACCTCTTCTTTTGGTGAAATAGTGAGTGACTTAGCTTCAATAAAGGATAATTACTCTGAAAATTTAATAGTGGTGTATGTGGTTATGCAAAGGGCTCTTTTGTGGTCATAGGCACAACTAAGTAAAGAACCCCAAGTACCAGAAAATTATAGCCATGTCAGTACAGAACAGAGCTGAGACTAACTAAACACAGGCCTAGGAAAGGGGTTCATGATCATCACCACGTGCTCATCCTGCAGCTGGCAGAGCAGCGGGTTTGTTCAGTATCCCCCTGTGCTGTCCCACACGGAAATGCACACAGGAAGCAATGGGAAGACAGTCAGGGAGGACCCCTGAACCTGGGACTGTTCCCCTGCAGCACTGGCACTGACAGGGTTTTGATAAGAATGGGTTTGTGGTGAGACCCCCCCTTAGGTGTTTATCTTCTTGCTGTTTTCAGAGTATCAGACTGATTCCCAGCCGTTGCGTCCATGTGAACTTCAGAGGGAAGAGGCTTTTTCAGCAGGGGAAGCCTACGTTCCTCAGTGCTCAGAGGATGGCCAGTTCAGGTAACTCATCCCTGCTATTAAAGTGCTGCCATGTAATGCGACCTTCCATTGCTCATGAAAGTTTTAGCCTGTCTTTGAGAGCCACTGTATCAGTGTACTGGGGGTTGAGGGGTGCAGGAGACTTGAAGTGACTTCACCAAGCCCTGTTGCAGATCCAGCCTCTCCCAAATGAATTCCCTGTTATTGGAAGTAATCTCTGGGTTAAGAGGTCAATCTAAGATTAACAGGCTAATCTTGGCAGCATTACTTGCATGTCAAATACTTGGTGCAGTTTGCAATGTGATTCAGTTTGCTATCTTCCTGCACGTGCTCATGGGTGAATTCACAGCCAAGTGACTGAGAACTTATCCACCCTCGTTAGTGGCACAGTCAGGTTTCCTTCTAAAGGTAGTGAAGGAACTAAAAAGCACACAGAGAACAGTGATTTAGAGAGCAACATGTTGCTTGAACGTGCGAGAAGTTAATGAGTTAAAGCTGAAGCTGAGTATAATTTCTCTACTATTATCTCTTTTTTTGCTTCTGGTGGCAGCTGTGGCCGTTCTAGATTTGACTTAGAAACAGCCTCAAAGTGTTTGGTGAATCTCAGATAATGAGAAATAGGGTTCTGTCCAACCTTCTGCCTTCCTCAACGACTTCAATTCACATACCTGCAATTCCTGAAGAGTTTAGAGAATTACTAGAATTCTGCACCAGAAATGCAACTCTTGCCAGTTCCATTATTTGTGATTTTAAAGTATTTGATGTGGCTTGGTTTGCTTTATGGTTTTGTTTATGTCTGGTACTGGCTGAGGACTCGATACACACAAAATAAAATGTTACTTGTGATCTTCTTCAGGACAGTCCAGTGCAGTAGGAATGGTCTTTCCTGTTGGTGTGTAGATGAGAATGGTGTTGAGGTTCCTGGCAGCAAACAGAATGGATATCCCATATCTTGTAAGTAAAAAGTTTATATTTTTGCTCAGATTGAGTAAAGAACCATTTAAATTTGCATTTGGATTGCTGTAATCAAGAAAAGGCTAGCCCCAGGCTTTGATGGACTCTATTGTGGTAATTTGCTAGGTCTTTCTAGTGGAAGTTGTGGAGTTTCTCCAGGGCTTATCATGGAAACCTGATACACCTGGATGTCTGTATTTATGAAGTAAGACAAATTGTGAATGAAAGATTGATTTAGTATAGTGGCTTTTGAGTTGGAGAGCTTGCAACCCCATCTGTGGTGGGCTTCTCTATATCAGTTTTTATAACCTCAAGTCCACCAGTGTCCTCATGCCACCTGGGTGGCAGACTTAGAACTTATAATTCTGAGAAAACTCAGATGTTGCCTCAATAAATGATTCAATGTCCAACAAGAACCTTCCTCTAACAGTGCCCCTCTCTGGTACTTCAGGCTTGTCCTTTTGCCAGCTGCAAAAGCAGAGGATCTTGGTGAGCCGATACATCAACAGCAGCAGCTTCTCCTACCTCCCTCAGTGCCTGGATTCAGGGGCTTTTGATGAGGTGCAGTGTGACATGGAGCTGGGGCAGTGCTGGTGTGTAGATCCAGAAGGAATGGAGATTTATGGCACCAGACAAAGAGGAAAGCCAGCACAGTGTAAGTAATATTCAACAAAATGATGGGTTTTGTAGGTTTAAAAGGCTAGGTGTGAATAGGGACCGATAAGATCATTGAATCCAATTCCATGCTCTTCTTAAAACAAGATGATGGACCTCAGTGTCCCTACTCAATGTAATGAGCTTTTTTAAAACAACAGGGAGGCCACTCAGCTGTTTGTGGGAAGTTCATACACAAATAAACATTGCCTCTTTTCCTCATTAGGTCCAGGGAACTGTGAGATCCGAGATCGTCGCATCCTGCACGGGTTTGGGGAGAAGAGCCCACCACAGTGCTCAGCAGATGGGGAATTTCTGCCTGTCCAGTGCAAGTTTGTCAACACAACAGACATGAGTGTTTTTGATCTTGTTCATAGTTACAACAGGTAAGAGCTCAGGCTTCTGAATCAGGAAGGTAGTCCTGAATACCCCTTCAAGGCACAGTCTGACTGCTTTTTTGCGATTTTTGCTACATGGAGCCCTCATTCTGTAACTGCACATTATGATATTTTCTGTTAAAGATGGACCAAGTGAAAAAAACCCCTTTTTCTTCTGAATTTAATCTGCTGATTAAAAACAAAGAAAAGATCCCTGCAGTCTGGTTGGTGTGTCCTTACACAGCACTGGATACCACATTGGTATCTGTAGTTGGAAAGGTAGCCAGGGCTACTTTTGAGACAGTCAACAGCAAGTGAGATAAATGCAGAAGGAACAGAGGAATTTGGATGTATATATGAGGTGGGAAAGACAATTCCATATGGGAGATGAAAGCAGAGGGACAAGTGATAACGTGCAAAGATGAAGTTCCGTCTGATAATGAGAACCTCTTACCTGCTTAAATATTAGGCAGTGTCAGGGTTGCTCACATGGGTAAAACAGCAAGAGATGAACAGCTGTGCTGGTGCACAACTGGCCTTAGGTGGTTGCAGAGGGTTGAGGAAGGCTTCACAACACCAGATCAAATCCTTGTCTGTGGGGGCAGGAAGCTGTTTTCCTGTGGTGGAGCTGGGAATTAATACAGTGATGGAGACATAAGGGATGGGCAAGGGGAACTGATGGGAGAGGAGTTTGTTTTGGTGCAGATGTTCAGACTCTCCAGAAAAACCTTTCAGTGTCTCGTGAAGGGCCACTTGGCACCTCAGTCAGCACCAGTTCCCCTGGTGGAGGGCAGTGCACTAAACATAACATCTCGTTGTGACTTGGCTCAGTAGCAGCAAAGATGTTTTATTGTAAATGTCAGTTTTGCTGTTTGGAGGGGTTTCTTTTTTTAAAATTTAAGTAAAACTGAAAGACAGGTCTGAATGCACAGTGCAAATTTGTCAGAGCTTCAGGAGAGGTTATTTTGGTGAGAGCAAAATAATCCAGCTCTTTTGTTTGTTGGTCTGTGGAGTGTTGAAATTCTAAAAAAGCAATTACAGTGGAGAAATCAATGCTTTAAATTGACATTTTTTAACTCCCACTGGGAGATTTGCCTGCAAAGACCTGCAAGATTGGATTTATTTTCTGTCCATGTCATGTAATTAATCACAGCAGGATCATTTCAGTCCCAGCTGTCTACCTTCTAATTATGGCATTGACTTAACCTATTGCCATCATATCTGAGTATTTCAGGTCATTAATATATTTATTTTCACACTACTCCTGCCTGAAAAGTCATTATTCCTTCCCCAAACCAGGGCAGAATGCAGTGTTGAAGGGATGAGTTCCACAATAAAGGACTGTAGATGAACAGGGATTTTAACCCATATTTTATGTTAATATAGAACCAGTGGAGAAACTTTCTTTGGTTCCACAGGCTGATTTTTGAAATCTAGACATATCATCCTAACTGTCTTTCCAAATCGTTTCCCTAGACCTTCATAAATATTCCAGAATAAGCCAGTATGTTAAATCACCTCCCTCAAACAAATGGGGAAACTTAGAAGTTTAGAGCTAAGATTTTCTCAAACAGAAGACTTCCATAAAGAAAGATGAGCCCAAATTTCCTGCCTCACCTGGAGGGCTTGGCTGCTATCACTTTTTTGGTATGGACTGTGTCCACGTCCTGCCTGGAAAGGCAGCCATATAGAATGCCCTGTAGCTAATTGGTGGGAATTATCAAAAAATCAAAAGCCAACGAAGATTTTTTTACTTTCTTGCTAATATCAGTAGTGAGTTGTCTTTGCTGAAAGCCAAGAGCAGAGACTCATATTTTGAAGGCAAACAATTTCACATTTATTTATTTTCCTGTATTTTTGAGTGTGAGCATTCTTGTTGGAACACATAGAGACACTATAAATTTATCCATAACTTAAATGTAGTCATGGTTGGTTTGGACTGGCTCTGAAAAATGAGGAATTCTATGTTATTGCTACTCATCTTGATGACTGTGGTTAAAGAGTCTGAGAAAATAAAAAAATATGGTAAGAACTGGGTTTTCCACATAAGGTGAGAAAAATTTTGCCCTCTTGTTTGTGTGAACCTAATTTATATCTGTAATTTATTTAGCTTTACTCTCAACTTGGAACAAAAAATAACCAGAATGACAAGATGTGACTACACATCTGCCCCATATAAAAGAGTGTATTTGTGCATGTGACTTCTTAATGTTGGGAATGAAAGAAAGCAGGATGCAGAGTTTTTCCACTGAATCCTGTTTCACTCAGATGGAGGTTGAGATGCTGATGTGATGAGCTCCAAGGAAATGAGCAGTGCTGAAAAAGGATCATATTCCTGACTAGGCAGTGGACATTGCATGATACTCCAGGGGAGCTGAAAGGTCTTAAAATACCCCAAGCTGTTTATGTCCATGTGAACACTGGAGACTATAGGAATATGCTGTTTATGTGTTTATACCTTAAATTGTATTGTTTTCATGCTGCAGAAGTCCCTCTGTGCCCTGAAGTGTGACATTTTGATCTCTCTCAGCATGCCAGTGTCAACAGTGGAGCAGGATTTGACAATCCAAAGAGCAGGGAGTCAGTGGACTTTTAATTTGAAGACGTGGAAGGGTGTCAGAGCAAAGCAGGACTACACAGGGATGTGCAAATTCTGAGACAGGAGCACTGCTGGGTAGCACTGGAACAACCCTGAGGTTACAGCCCCTTCCTCTGACGGAGGTGCTGCTGCTTTGTACATTCCTAAGGCTGTGCTTTGGTGTCCTGTGGAAGCAGTAACATGTTTGGCTCTCCTGACAGGAGGTGGTGGAGCTACCAGGAGTCACCTCTCCCATGAATTCAGGCTGAGAGACTTGGAATTGTTCAGCCAGGAGAAGACAGCTCCAG